>JAGKTI010023189.1:0-14920 GCA_018397915.1 Birgus latro
CATATACCTCTCCACTCCATCCCTCCATCTCATCCTCGACCTCCCTCTCCCTCTCGCCCCCTCCACCTCACTCACATACACTCTCCTCGTCAGTCTTTCACTCTCCATCCTCTCCACTTGCCCAAACCATCTTAACGTGTTTCTCCTAACGCTTCCTATCACGTCCACAGCCACACCACAACGCTGCTTCACTTCCTCATTTGTTAGTCTGTCTCTCCATGTGACTCCACATGCTCCTCTCAAATAACTCATTTCCACTGCTCTCACTCTTGACTTCTGTCCTTCCAACAGGGTCCAAGCTTCACTTCCATATGTTAGAGTTGGTATCACAATACTGTCATGTAATAACTTTTTCACATCCATGCTCACTTCCCTGTTTCTTATCACTGCTTTCAACGAACCAGCAACCTTTCTTCCCTGCTGCACCCTTTCGAGCACTTCACCCTCCAGACTTCCATCCTTACTCATCACAATACCCAAGTACTTAAATGCACTCACATTCTCCATATCCTTCCCATCCAATCTCACTGTACATTTACCGGCTTCACTTCTCTCGAAGACCATCACTTTACTCTTCCCTACATTCACCTTTAGATTCCGTTTCTTACACACACTTCCAAACTCATCTACCAAGCCTTGCAGTTCCCCTTCGTCTTCGCTCAACAACACAGTATCATCTGCAAACAACAGTACAGGGAGTTTCCAAACACTGCCCTCTCTCACTAGGGCCGCTCCAACATCCACTGCCCGACCATGTATCTCTTTTATAACCCCATCCATGTACAGATTGAACAACCATGGAGACATGACACATCCTTGTTTCAATCCAACCTTCAATTGGATAGATTCACTCAGTTTGCCATCCACATGCACTGCATCCTTAGCACCCTCATACATACTCTTCACTGCCTTGAACAACTTCCTATCCTCTCCATCTACAGTATTCTTAATACATTCCACAATCCTTGTCTATATATATATATATATATATACGTTCCACAATATATATATATATATATTTTATGGAAGGAAGAAGGAACCAAAGGCCACGGGCCCGCAAACTGTTCCCTCCAAGAACAAACTAAAACAATACAATAAGAGAGTCAAATTCAAGATCCATTGTTCATTTTGAGATGCCTGGACACACTGCATTTGAAGGACTGGTGATCATAGGAAGTAGGAAATACAGAATGAGGAAGACAGTTCCAGAGTTGACCTGTTGCATAAATGAAAGACTGGGAATAACGGTCAACTCTGACATTAGAGAATTGGACAGATAAGGGATGAGAGGTTGTTGCTAGACGGGTGCTATGTGCCTGTAGAGGTGGAGGGATGCAAGCAGACATTTCAGAGGAACAGTAGCCATTGAAGTAGCGATAGAAAAGAGATAAAGATGCATCAGTGCGGCGGAGAGACAGAGGTTGAAGGGCGCTAGTAAGAGGAGGAGAGTTAATGAGACGAAAAGCCTTTGACTCCACCGTATTGAGAAGGGCTGCATGTGGGGAGCCTCCCTACACGTGAGAGTTGTACTTTAAACGGGCGAATAAAACCCGTGTACAAAGTCAACAACTATGCAGGGGTAAAGAAGGTTCGCAGTTGGCTTAGGACACTTAATCTCTTGGAAGCAGATATCACAAGAGATGTAATTTGTTCCCTAGTGAATGAAACCCCAAGCATGTAATCCCTTCTAGATCCGATGTAATAGAGCCAAAGGCATGTTCGAAGCTTGGGTTTGTCCGGGTTTTGGGGCAAAGCCTTCTGGATGGGTACTTATGGACCCTAACCCAACCTAACTCTGAAAACCTAAATAACTCCCAACTGGACATGGACAGCACCTATTTAAGACCCTATTCACACAAATAAGGGATAGAAAGCATGAAATAAATGAAATGGAACCAGAGAATGAGGAATTAGAGGTGAGTATGGAAATATTTAGCAGTTGCCAGGGTACTGTAACTCCCTACTAGACATGAATGGCACCTGTTTAATACCCTATTCACACAAATAAGAGACAGAAAGCATGTTATAATTGAAATGGAATCAGAGAATGATGAATCAGAGGCGAGTATGGAAAATATTTAGCGGTTTCCAGGGTACTTACAACACGTCCGTGGCTGTTGCAAAGATTATCCCACCTCCTCTAGGGCACTGACAGTGGCAATAGTGCTCTTGATGCACGTACAGTAATCCAGTGTTGCACTGCACTTAATCCTTGGTACTCTGAATTCAAATTTCTCAACACTGCACATTCTTTTCTTAATTGCCCTGCACCTGAAACTCACTAGTGTTGCACATAATCCTTGGCACTCGGAATTCTATTTTATTCAGCACTTCACATTCTGTTCTTAACACTGCACAACACTAAATTCTCATGTGGTCTAGTGGCAAGTTTTTGCTGGTTATTCACTGTCAGAGTCCCAGAGTAGGTGGTGCAGGTGGCTGAGGGGCGCATCGCTGGGACCTGGTGATGGACTACCAATGCAGATGATGCAGAAGAAAGCCGCAAACTCATGTCCAGTGGAGACTCCACCATGGCCGATGCGCTGGGCTGTGGCTCGGAGCTGGAAGGCCTGTCTTGGTGAGGCAGTGGTGTGGAGCCAGGGTTGGGCACAGTGGGGGTCACAGGCCTGAAAAATGCGCTGCCTAAAAGCGTTCACTTCCTCCACAAGTCCCAGGGGCCCCATCTCCCAGTCGCAGTCTAGGTGTTCAAGGTAGTCCAGGACAAACTTGACAAGTTCCCAGAGTGTGCTCGGCTTATGGATGGCTGGAGTAGTGGTGCGCTGACAGGAGTCCACATCATCATCGCTGTCCTCGTCGGAATCTTCAAGCTGAATACTTGTACCTGGAACTGAAGATGCAATCTCAATATCAGACATGATCTGATACCCAGGATTTGCCGTTGTCGTCATCCAACCACTCACACACTTCGTCCACATCTACCTCGTTGCCAGCCGCACAAAGACGTCCATGGAAGTCATCCATGTCAAAACCTAGAAAGTCGTGCACTACATCGGTGTCGAGAAGCAGACGAGACCAACCACTTTCCAGAGTCTTGACAGAGACTTTCCTCCATGCACTGGCCCAGTTGTACATGGCTGACTTGAGATTGTACAAGTGGTGAAAGTTTTCTGAAGTCTATTGGCCTCGCGTGTCCCATCCATCCCTGCGCTCGTCCTCATCCTCGAGAACAACCATCACCTTGTCCAGAAACTTTTGACAGTACAGCCTTTTCATAGCTACAATCACTGCTTGGTCCATTGGTTGGTTGAGAGCAGTTGTATTAGGTGGCAAGAACAAGCACCTAATGTGGCCATTCTCAGCCACCAACTCCTTGTTAGACAGATGCTCAGGTGCATTGTCCAGAAGGAGAGTCTTTACCTGGTCGTGTAGGACTCCCAGTGTCTTTGTCTGATATTGGATGACCTCCTTGATGAAGTGCTGGTGAAACCAGTCTCTGAAGGTCTTAGCTGTGAACCAAGGCTTCACAGAATGGTACCACACAACAGGAAGGACATCCATCAACCCATGAAGGCACTGAGGCTGCTTTTCATGGCCAGCAATAACAGGCTTGAGCCGATGCATGCCATTAGCATTGGCGCAACACAAAGCAGAGATCCACTGCTTGGAGAGCTTGCGTCCAGGCACACGTTTTTCTGTCTCCTCTGCAAGTTGTGTTCGTTGGCAGCAAGCAATAGAATAGGCCAGTTTCGTCAGCATTGTATACTTTACCAAGATTGAGGCCCTCCCTGTCAATCAATCCCTTCACCTTCTGCTGAAACTCTTCTACTCCCTCTTCATTAGCGTCCAGAGCTTTCCAATGGGCCTTACGGTTGGTAAGTCCATGTCGTAACTTGAGAGTGAAGAGCCAACCCTCGGATGCCTTGAAGTCTGGAGTGTCGTGTAACCTGGTAAACTTCTCGGCGGCAGACTTCAGCTCCATACCACGCACAGCACACCAGCAGCACATTGTTGACAATACCAAAACAACGTGGAGCAGTTGACTTGTGCAGACTTGGGAGGGTACATAATCTTCCTCTGCACATTGCGTTTGGTCTTCGATACAAAGTCAGCCATGTACTGGGTGAGTTTGCCCTGGGATTTCTTGATATCGAACAAGATAGAGCAGGCCAGGTTGAATTCTTGGAGGATGCGAGAGGTCAACCATCCCGCATCCACCTTCTCCAATATCTCCTGCTTCTTCTCCAGAGTCAGAACTGCTCGTTTACTCTTCTCAGTTGACGAGGCCATCAGCACACACACGAGGAAGAGACAGCAGGGCCTACAGCAGGTAGGGAACCACCACCATAGCAAGCATGTGGGCGGCCATGGTGATGAGCGTGCACTCATGACGATAGGTAGGTGGGATGTGGGGAGAAGGCAGGGTCGCTTTAGCGGATGTTGGAGGAACTACGCGCTAAGACACAGCTGTTTGACGCCACGTGCCAAATTCAAAATTATAGTTCAAAACATGTTGGATTTTTTTTTTTTGCGTTTTTTGGCCATTTTTGGTTTTCGATGGCCCGAACCTAAAATGTCCAGGCATCCGGGTCTTGCAGGGATATATACATATACATATATATATATAGTAAACCCTTC
The DNA here is from genome assembly GCA_018397915.1 of Birgus latro. Classification (NCBI taxonomy): domain Eukaryota; kingdom Metazoa; phylum Arthropoda; class Malacostraca; order Decapoda; family Coenobitidae; genus Birgus; species Birgus latro. Next base: position 4,597 of record JAGKTI010023189.1, read on the forward strand.
ACAAGTTGAACTATATGGGGCTCTACTCTGGTTCGAATTTCCGAATTTTCCGTCTTACCAAATTTTCACCCCCCAAAATTGCCAAGACAGTACCTATTACTTGTCCTTTCAACACTAAATTAAAAGAGCATATAGCCTATAAGTGACAAAAAACAATTTAGTGCATTTAATATATCTTTAACCCCTTCAGTGCTGGGTGTATTTTCATTTTGTTCTTGCTGCTACCAAACAATTTTATTCAGAGTGGGGAGGATCTGTGGAAGTGCACGGGGTTGGTACAGCCTTCATTAACCCCTTCAGTACATGAGTCCAGTCCTGACTGTCATAAAATCAGCTGGAGGAAGCGTAAATTAAAGTAGAAATAGACTTCATGGTACTGAAGTGGTTAATTGGTAGAAAATAATTCACAGAGGCAGTATACAGACCCGTTGACAGCGTGTGTTGGAGATGGATTTTCACCCCTCACATTGCAAAAACAATACTTATTACTTGTCTTTTCAACACTAAAGTAAAGGAGCATATACATTGTATAAATGAATAAAGAAAGACAACAGTGCACCTAATTTACCTTTCGTTAGAGGCAGTACAGATTCGTCAGCAGTTTATTTTGGAGACGGAGGTGGCTGAGTTCACAATTTAATGTAACATTCTAAACAGTACCCAGTATTTATAATCACTATAATAGACTGCAATGTAACACTTGCAGTAATAATATTACTGAACTTTAATCATGATCACTTGACACTAAGTCACATGCACACTTTTTTTTTTTTTTAGCTTCATTCCCTTCCGACTAGAGGTGCCAGTATTACTTCTTTAATGCTTTGAACCTTTCATGGCAAGGAAGAAGCCAAAACGAGAGCACTGCTCAGCACTAGATGTCAGTAAGAATGACGCAACTACCATCTCCAGAGGCAAGCAGCAGACTGGCGCCATTTGTCTGCCTGGCGCCATTTCTCCCCCTACCTCCGCATTTCAGCCTACCTACATACATGGTCTCGGCCTGAGTTCGTCTAACCGATGATTTCGTCTTCTAAAAGTTCGACTTGTGAAGGGTTTACTGTATACATAATATATATATATATATATATGTACATACAGTAATCCCTCCACTGTCCGACGTAATAGAGCCAAAGGCATGTCTGGACAGTGGTCTTGTCCGGATAGTGGCCCTGAAGCTCCGGCACTGGTCATTCATGACCCTAACCTAACCTAAATCAGAAAACCACCTACCTACCTCCCTGCCGGACATGCATAGCACTTATTTAAGTCCCCTTTCACATAAATAATGCACACAAAGCATGAATTAACTGAATTTTAACCAAAAAATGATGATTTAGAGGAAGGCATAGGTGCTCACAACTTGCCAGCAAGTGTAAGTACCAGTCATGGAAATCACTATGAAAATCACCCTTTCTCACACCATATGCATTAAATAATGGATACAAAGCATGAATTCATTGAATATTAACCCAAAAATGATGATTTTGAGGTAAGTAAGGCGTAGATGTTCATGAGTTGGCAGCTTAGTGTAAATAAGTATCGGACGTGGCAGTCAGTATGAAAATCATCATTTCTCACATCTTATGCACTAAAGTATGGGATACAAAGCATCAGATAAATAAATTGTTACCAGAAAAAGAGTTAGGTATGGCAAAGGTGTTCACTGTTCACCAACAGCACCGGTCATTCTTGACCCTAACCTAACCTAACCTAAATCAGAAAACCACCTACCCAACTCCCTACCGGACATGCATAGCACTTACTTAAGACCCCATTCACATAAGTAATTGGCACAGAGCATGAATTAATCGAATTTTAACCCAGAAGTGATGATTTTTGAGGTGAGTAAGGCAGGGGTGTTCACCAGCTGACTACATAATGAACGTAAGGAAGAGACATGATTATTTCTGAGGAAATCACCTTTTCACAGCCTGTGCACTCAAATATGGGACACAAAACATGAAGGAAATAAAATGTAGCCAGAAAAATTATGATTTAGAGGTGTGTGGAAATGTTCACCAGTTGACTAGATATTGAACGTAAGTAAGAGACATGGTAATCACTGAGAAAATCACCTCTTTCACAGCCTGTGCCTTCAAATATGGGACACAAAGCATGAAGTAAATAAAATGTAACCAGAAAAATTATGATTTAGAGGTGTTTGGGGCAAAAATGTTCACCAGTTGACTAGATAGTGAACTTATGTAAGAGACATGGTAATCACTGAGAAAATCACCTCTTTCACAGCCTGTGTACTCAAATATGGGACACAAAGCATGAGGTATATAAAATGTAACCAGAGAATGAGGATTTAGAAGTGATTATGGAAAATATTTACCAGTTGACAATGTTTACTTACAGTCCATGACTGTTGTTTACCCTCATCTCTGAGGTTTTTACAGTGGTCATAATTGCTCTTGAAGCATGTTCAGTAATCCAGTGTTTAACTACACTTACTCCTTAGCACTGTGACTTTTGATTATTTAAACAAGAACAAAAATACCTCAAACAATCGGATAGCCGTCCACTGTTCACTGGAGTTGAGACAGAACTAGTAGGAGGGCAATTTGGCGGGAAGGGAGCTAGTCGGCGTGTGCGGAAAATTCAAACTGATGCGGTCGGAAAAAATTGAATTTTTTCGAATTTTGGGGCATTTTGGGGTTTGGACAGCGTACGATGTCCGAATAGTGATGTATCCGGATAGTGGATATCCGGATAGTAGAGAGATTACTTATATATGTACAGTCCTGTAGTCAGTCATTTATCCAGGCGCTCAGTATCCGGACGTGTTCATTATCCAGATGCTAGACCTTAGTCATATTAAACCCTTATCCGAATTTACTTGCTATTATCCGGACATAAAAGTCCCCGAGAACTTCAGCTGGCCAGCCGACATGTTCCAACATTCGGTATCATGGCCACTGGGCTTGAGCTGTGAGCAGGAAGAAGTCTGTAACCCCCAACCAGAGCTGAAATCTCCTTCCGCCCCTGTACTGAATGGTCGAAGTCACTTGCTCGTCCTGTCACTCCCAGTGAACTTCCAGCACCTGAGTAATACGACTGTAACCCAGGCAGCGTCAAAACATTCGCACGCATCCCCACAAAGTCTTTCCCAGCCACCACCACCATTGAACACAGGCCACAAGCCATGAGTACATGTTCGGCAACAGTGGACATCCGCATCTCGGCCGAGCGTCGAAAGTCACCCTGTTACAGTGAGTTGTGTTTCCGCATGGCCACTTGGTGTCTAACAAACCACACACCACAAGTAAATGTACGGTAAAGTGCCCAACCACCTGTTGACAGAAGGGGGAGAATTCTGCCCACAGCCTCGTTTCTTCCCCCCTCCCCTCCCTCCTCCATACCCTCACTGCTCCCCCCTCACTCCCTCAGCCTCTACCCTTGTTTGTGATGATTTAGTCAAGTACTATTGATTGTATTGAAATCCACAAAATCCACAAGAAAGCTCATGAAATTCTGCATCCAAACATATGCTTAACTCTTGGAAGGTGCTGGCAAAATTTTGCGCTAGGATGGTGGGTAGTTATATGAAGGTAATCCTTCTTTCCTTTCATCCTTTTCTGTCCTTCTTTCCTTCATTCTTTCCTCATCCTTCTGCCTACAGGTGACTTTACAATTCCTCTTCTGTCTTTATTTCCTTCATTCTTTCCTCTTCCTTCTGCCTGTGGATGACTCTACACTGAGTAACAAGCCAAATGGTCACCTGTACACCAAGAAACCATTTACTACACTGAGTGGTAACCAAATAACCAAATTTTGGCTCCTGGTGGTTTAATGCATAATTCAGGCACTCGAATCAGATTGAACTGGTGAAGGTTTGCATCCAAGGGGTGGTTGGAGTTTATTGCTCATGTAATGCCACTCAGGGATGAGTGAGGCTGGTCACTCTTATGTTAAATGTCAGGACGAACTTGCCTTGCCCCAGGCTCCTACGCTCCTCGTGGGGCAATGTAGGATTGGATGATGATGATGATGAGTGATATATTTCCAAGTATGTTGTACTGTTTTTTGACATTATCTTACTATCATCTGTTTACTACAGTTGTTATAAACAATAGAAATAGTGAATTATAGGATGGCTTTACAACTTTTGTGGAAATTAAGTAATGCTTAAAGTAATTTTGCCAGTGAATTGCAAAGATGTTATTTTTATATTATAAATCAGTGTGTGTGTGTGTGTGTGTGTGTGGCAGCAGAGAAATAGTGTGAATGAAAAATCCACACTGGCTATCTAGCTCCCTGACTTCTGCAGAAAAATGAATCAAATGAGAGGTTCAAGTAATAGATTCAGTTTGAGATAACCTGGTTGCAGGTTATTAAAACTAATGTTGTAATTTTTCAGTGCATTGTGAAATATGATCTAGTACACTACGCTCGCACAGTGTGCGAGTAAATGAGCAGTCCATGACCTCGCGCACTTTGATTTCGCGTACTGTGAATACATAATCCTATGGGAAAAATAACGTATGGGCGAGACCCCTCAAACCTTTATATTTTTTTAGCTATAGAGATATAATAATAAAGAGCAAATTTTTGAAGACATATTCTACAGATACAGCTAAAATAACAAAAATATGGCCAGTCACCTTAAAAACAGTAGACGACAGACCTGATGGACTTAAATAGCAGAGGTTCCGAGGTGCGCCGCTCCTGCCGCGCAACACACGTTTAACAGTTGCAGTGTTGTATTATTTCAGGCTATGATGAAGAAATTTATGGCCTGTCGAATGTTATATTTCTTCCAGAATACAGCAACAGTCATTATGGTGGGGGTTGCAGGTATGCCAGGTGAAGCAGGTGAGCCAAGTGGGGCTGTGAAGGTGAAGGGGGAGGCGGCTGGTGAGTAAGGTGGGGCTGTGGTGGTGGATGGGGAGGCGGCTAGTGAGTAAGGTGGTGCCGTGGTGGTGGAGGGGACAGCGGTGGGCGAGTCAGGGGACGTGGTGATGGGAGGGTCCTCCATCTCCTCGCTGCTGCTCACATTTTCAGCAATTTCCTATATATCTTCTTATTTGTCTGTTTCATTCCTCATCTTGTTATGGATGTATTTGCAGTATAACAACTGTTGTTGCTGAAAATGTTCTTGAGCATTTCCCTCATGAGCCTCTAAGTCACGATGGGTGCTTCATGTGGGGAGGGGGGTCGTGTAATCAGGGAAAATAGCAGTACTGGGCCACTCCTTGCCTCAGCCTCGCATAATGTGGGCTAAACTCTCTCATTCAAAGTTTTATTGTTATGATTTCTGGTCACTTGTGTACTATGCGATTTGTGCACTATGATCACACGTACTGTGCGAGCATACATACATATAAATTTGTCATACAACTACTGTGCCACAGTGTGTTCTTCACTTTTTAAACACTTGGTCATATGACAAACGTGTATATACAGTACACTGGATACACCCAACTTGTGTGCACTTATTTCTTTGTGTACCGTACAATGTTACCAGACCCACCTGGCTTGTAGCTCTCCTGCCAAGAGTGATGTTCTTTTCTGAGTGATAGTACATAGAGTACTAGTGTATACTTACATACTTTTGTCTGTTCTTTTGAGGCCTTTGCTTCTGAATGTGTCATACTTGCATTTCAGTGTGTTCACTACAGTGCTTCGCTGCCTTGGGCCACAGATTACCCCATCAGTCAACCCGGTCTTGTCTCCCAATTTTTTGGTTGATGCTCTGGGGAAAATGATTACTGGAGCTGAAAAAATTTTGCAGCACCACTGGGAGGAAGCTCTTCTGGATGCTCTGAATCAGGTGGGCAATTGACTTTGTTAGATACACTGCATATGAATGTAGAGCAAGATAGTGCTTTACATTGGCCAGCCAGAGTTGATTAATATTGGTATCTGTATCATAAGGGAATACTTATGTGATATTTGGAATCGGCTGAGTAATAATTAAAAAAAAAAAAAAATTAACCCATTGACCCATCACTTCTAGCTCTTATTTCTCAGCCTTGTTAGGTGTGAACTAAGGCTGTAATGAATATTATTTCCCCAAAATACAGTCATATGTCACATCACGTTCACTGTTTTAAATGGTAAAATGCTTGAACTAAAATGTATACAATATTTAGACCATAATATTATATATATGTGGTCGGTGGGGGGATGGTAGGCACCCCGCATATCATCCACTCACTCATTGTAGTGATACTTTATCTCAGGGTAATTGTGCATTGAGCAACAAGCAACATGATTTCCTGTAAACCAGGAAATCATTTAATATACTGGGTGGTAACCAGATAACTAATCAATACGTGTTCCCTACATGTCAACAAGTAGGTTGGCGGAGAGTTAGTGCCCCTTTGCAGAAAACAACTAACTAAAAATACAAACAGAATGCCTTGGACCAGGACAGACCAATAGGTGATGACCAGGGACCGGACAAAGGACATGGAATGGATTGCACCATGGAATGTAATGGTGTGCGAATGATGAGGTGAAAGAGGGAGAGATTGTTCAGGTGCTTCAGGGTGAAAAAGTTGGCATATGTGGATTGACTGAGACTAATGGGGAAGTGAGAGAGTGGGGGTATGGTTGGGGTATATGCATGGGAGTAGGTTAGAATGAGAGGGCAGATATGGGTGTATGTATTGTTGTGTGCAAGAGGTGGAAGGAGAAGATAAGAGAGCATGAATCATTTGGTTCAAGGATTGTGTGGGTAAGATTGAAAGTAGGAATACAAATGTGGGCAGTTGTGTGTGTGTGTGTGTGTGTATGTGCCAATGCAAGATTGTGCAGACAGAGTGAAAGGAGAGTTAGCTTAAGCAGAATGAGAGAATATTTTTTATTGGAGATGTGAATGGAAAAGTAGGGAATGTGATGGATAGAGTAGTTGGTTAGTGGGGTGTGCTTGCAGAAATGGATGGCAATGCAATGCTCTAGTGGACATTTGTGCAGGGAGGAGGTTAATGACAGCCAATACTCTCTTTATTCACAAAATGATCTACAGGGACTGTATATGTGGAAAGTGATGAGAAGGTTGTGTGGTGAACTGAATGAATGGAAGGCGATGATTGATTGTGTGTGTGTGAATGAGACAATGAGAAAGTGTGTAGTGGATTCAAGAGCATACAGGTTGAGGGAGTGGACTTTCTGACCATAACTTGGTGGCCATGAAAGTCAAGGTACATAAACAGTGGATGAATAGGAGGAAGTAGTCTTTACAAGGAGGGTAAAAAGGTTGCAAGAGGATGGGAAAAAAAAAAAAAGCAGAATGTAAGAGAGAAGTGGAGGAATGGTTGAGTATATATGATATGGAGCAGGTGGGGGAGGTGGAAAGTATGTGCAAGATATTCACAAAAGAAATCTTTGCAGCATGTGAGGTGGTGTGTGAGGTAAAGAGAAGATGAAAGGGGGTGCAGGGAACAGCATGGTGGAATGAAGAGGTGAAACAAACTGTGATGCACAAGAAGGAAGCATATAGTGAGTGCATGGGAAGCAGAGGCATGGAGGAAGTTGAGTGACAGAAGAGAGAGTTATATGTAAAGGGGAAGAGAGAGGTGAAAAGATTGGTAAGGGAGAGTAAGAAGAGAGTGGATGAGGAATTTGGAAGAAATTTGAGTGTAAAGTGGAGGGAATGTAAGGAAATGTTCTGGGAAAAGGTAAAGATAGTTAGACAGGGTGTTAAAAAAGTTAGTCAGGAAGTGAAAGATAAAAATGGTAGATTACTAGTGGAGAAGCGAGAAAAAGAGAGCAGATGGAGAGAACACTTTAAAGCATTGTTGAACATAGAGAATGAAAGTGATGTGAGAATAAGTGGCTGGGGAATGGCTGGGAGGAGGAGGGAAGTAAGAAGAGAGGAAGAAATCAGTAGGATGTAAGTAGTAGCAGCGATGATGAAAGTCAACATGGGAAAAGCCCCAGGAATAGATGGAGTGTGTGTGGTGAAATGCTGAAGCATGGGGGAGAGGTAGTAGTAGAATGGATGTGGAAGATGTGCAGATTGGCCTGGAAGGAAAGTAGAGTCCCAGAGGATTGGAAGTTAGGTATAATTATTCCCCTGTACAAAGGAAAAGGGGAAAAAGCAGTGTGTGGTAATCATAGGGGAATTTTTATTCTTAGTGTAATAGGGAGGTGTATGGTAGGATTCTTCTTGACAGGGTTAGGGAAAAAACAGAAGAATTTGTTTGTGATGAACAGGGAGGTATTAGGAAGGGAAGAGGTTGTGGAGATCAGATATTCACCCGTAAGTCTGTAGTGGAAAAGTTTGTAGAGTGAGGAAAGAAGTTGTATGCAGCTTTCATGAATTTGGAAAAGGCAATTGAGAGGGTGGAGGGACAAGGAATGTGGAACATATTAAGAATAACTGGGAAGTTGTTGAATTCTGTGAAGAGTATGTATGATGGGGCTAAGGCTGCAGTGTGTGTGAGTAGTTAATTGAGTGAATATTTCTGCTTGAATGTTGGATTGAAACATGATGTGTCATGTCTCCATGGTTGTTCAGTCTGTATGTAAATGGAGTTATAAAAGAAATACAAGGTAAGGCAATGGATGTTGGAGCCTCCCTAATGAGTGAGGACAGCATTTGGAAATTCACTGTACTTTTGTTTGCAGGTGATAATGTATTGATAAGTGAGGATGAAGGGGAACTGCAAGGCTTAATGAATGACTTTGGAAGTGTGTGTAAGGAACAGGATCTAAAGATGAATATAGGGAAGAGTAAAGTTATGGTCTTCGAGGGAAATGAAGTCAGTGGATGTACAGTGAGGTTGGGTGATGAGGAAATGGAAAATGTGAGTGCATTTAAGTACTTGGGTAGTGTGATGAGTAAGGATGGAAGTTTGGGGGGTGAAGTGCGTGAAAGGGTACAGCAAGGAAAAAAGGTTGCTGGTTCTTTGAAAGCAGTGATAAGAAACATGGAAGTGAGCTTGGAAGTAAAAATGCCACTGAATGACAGTATTGTGATACCATCTCTAATGTATGGAAGTCAGGCTTGGACCTTGTTGGAAAGACACAAGTCAAGAGTGAGAGCAGTGGAAATTAATTATCTGAGAGGAGCATGTTGAGTTATGTGGAGAGACAGACTGACAAATGAGGAAGTGAAGGAGCATTGTGGTGTGGATGTAGATGTGATAGAAAGCATCAGGAGTAGACTGTAGCACCAGTCGAGCAGGGCAGTACTCCCAAGGTGGATGGAAAGCTGATGACAGGCAGGTTTCTCTAACTGTCAATACCAAACTACATGCACGCTACACACTACACTTCCTTTTCAAAATTTGTTAAAATGGCGACTGTAAATCATGCCTCGTAGTCCCCAGGGGGGGAGACCATAAATGCTCCCCTGCACAGTTGTTGACCTTGTACACGGGTTTTATTCGCCCGTGTATGGAGTACAACTCTCATGTGTGGGGAGGCTCCCCACATGCAGCTCTTCTCAATAGGGTGGAGTCAAAGGCTTTTCATCTCATTAACTCTCCTCCTCTTACTGATTCCCTTCAACCTCTGTCTCTTTTCCACACTGTTGCTTCTTTATCTCTCTTCTATCGCTACTTCGACGGTCACTGTTCCTCTGAACTGTCTGCTTGCATCCCTCCACCTCTACGACGGGCACGTAGTACCCGTCTAGCAACAAACTCTCATCCCTTTTCTGTCCAACTCTAATGCAAGAGTTAACCGTTACTCCAAGTCCTTCATTTATGCAGCTGGTCAACTCTGGAACTGTCTCCCTCTCTCTATATTCCCTACTTCCTATGATCTCCAGTCTTTCAAACGCAGTGTGTCCAGGCATCTCGAAATGAATGTATCTTGAATTTGGCTCTCTTTTGTATTTTTTTTACTTTTTCTTGGAAGGAACAGTATGTGGGCCCTGGCCTTTGGTTCTTTCTTGCATTTAAAAAAAAAAAAAAAAAGTGGAGAGGATGGAGTCCGAGAGTCTATTGAGGAGAGTGTATGTGAGTGCGGTGGAGGGGGGGAGAGGGAGGGGGAGGCCAAGGATGAAATAGAGAGATGGAGTGGAGAGGTATTTGAGAGAGGGAGGTGTGACCTGGGAACAGGGCAGTGAAATGGCTGGGGACCAGGTGACATGGAGGCGATTTTTTTGTGGCTACCTCTTGCAGGATTAAGGCATGGGGCAATGCAGTAGATAGATAGATAATTTCCCTTGTTTCTTGACCATCAGTCAAATGATTTTTATGAAACAAATATATAGTGAAGGAGAATTTCAGGATCTTTATGGCAGCATAAAAAATAAAAAACACTGAGAATAATGGGAGTCATGGGTATTGTCCAAAATTTTGAGCATGATACTGCTCGTGTTGATTAATAATGATTTTTTTTTTTTTAATGCAGTTAATTT
>JAGKTI010023190.1:0-14920 GCA_018397915.1 Birgus latro
GGAAAAATCCGGGGAAGATTTACTTAGTGCAGAGCAGCTGAACAGACGACACGAGAGGGTAATGTAGGGGAGGTAGGGAGGGAAGTCTAGAATGGTGAAAAATGGCTAAATTGTCAACAATGGATGGGAGTATTGATGACATTAGCAGCTCTGACTATTGTTGGACATTGGCAGTGCTGATAGATGATACAAGTCTCCACCTGAAAGCCCGGGGGAATTAAAAATAACAGTCACTCAACCGATGCCCCGCGGTATGATCCATTGCACCCGACCGTCACGAAAGTGACGACTCGCGGTTAAGGGGTTAATAGGACAAAGGTTCCCCACCCCTGGTTTATCAAGAACACAAGCAAATTCTGAGGAGGACTTTTTAAAAACAGTTGGAGGAATTCCATCTGGTCCTGGTGCTTTATTGGTAGATTGTCCAGCATGGATTTTACATAGCTGGTCTGTATTTTAAGTGGAGCAAATTTGAGTCAAGTTGTAGTGCTGGAACATTCTGGCTGACTTCCTCTCACGTGGAATTTCTGGCAAATGTACTGGCAAGGATATTCGCTTTACACTGTGGGTCATTTGTAAATATACCATCTGAAGATTTTAGTGGGGGAATGGATCATTGTCATTTCTGTACGTTTAAACCTGCGAATATCTTCTTCCTTTACTGCCCAGGTCTCACTACCATACAGCATCACACTCCTAACACATGCTGCATACAAAGACCCCTTAGCACGTAAGGAGAGTCCTCTCAATGTCAGGAGAGGCAACAGCTCCCTGCGGGCAATTGGCTATAAGTGCATGATTTTTTTTTTTTTTTTTTTTTTTTTTTTAATGACAATGATTAGGTGGATGTGCAGTGCGTCCCTGCGTGCAAGGCCTGGGGGGGCTGGGTTTACGATAGAAGAGTTGAGAGGTAGGATGGGACTGGAGTGTATTGGTGTTGTGATGAGGAGAGGTAGGCTGAGGTGGTTTGGACATGCGGAGAGGATGGGGGATGATAATTGGGTACAGAGGGTGAGAAGTGTTAATATTGGGGGAGGCGTTGGGAGGGGTAGACCGAGAAAGACATGGGACGAGGTCATTAAATGTGACTTAGTGTTAAGGGACTGAATAGGGAGGCTGCCAGAGATCGAGCAGCGTGGAGAGCCGCCATTAGGTGACCAAGGCCGACACATGCAAGCATGTTGGAGCCTTCAAAAACGAAACGAAACGAATGAAAGAACTGAGAGTGGACCAGAATATTCTAATGTCACTGTGATTGTTCAGTAGTTTGGATGCTTGGTTGTGAAGGAAATTTTGACTTAATGAGGTTTATTACAGCTTTTGCATGGTTTCCAGCAATTTTAAATTTACTAATTCAGATTTTTTTTTTTTTTAAGCAAGAGTTATGTGCTAATGACTTTTGGGCCCTTGCTCTGACACAGTTGTCATCAAACCATTTTCGGGATTCCGACCATCTAGTGTACTTCTATACCAACTTGTATTAAGTCATTAACCCTTGTGTTACCATTTGACACAGGCTGCGTCCCACTGTGAGCGAGTAAAAGGGAGGCAAGCCTCAGAACTCAAGGCCACACACTGAGAGACTGCTTCCTCATCATCACCGCACTATTCCCGCGCACTCGATAGTTCATAAGCAATTTATCCTCACACTCTTATTTATGCTTCGATAATCGTTTTTTTTTTTCACTGTAAACCTGAATAAACAGACTTGCTTATAGTGTTGTAAAAAAGATCAGTCAAATGTAAATTATGCCTTAATCCGCCGAGTCCCACCGACGTACGATGCACGTCGCTACTTTTTTTCCGCAGACAGACCCAATGACATACATCGTACGTTACGCAATTGCAAGGCCCATTGTGTGCACATTTTTCAACTTTCGCGGGTGATTTTTGGTAGGCGTATGTGGGAGACCTTCCTCTACCTGCTGTCAAGCAGGGATACTGCCTGGCCCCACCTAACCCCCCTTCCCCCCCTCCCCTCCACACTGGGCAATTCACCTGTTAGCAGTAACCTAGCCAGTAAAGGTATGTTTCCCCACGGTCTCTCCAATGACGAAATTCACAGTGAAAATTATTCCTGAGGTGCAGGACAAAGAATCAAAGAAGCTAGAGGTAGAAACAAACACAAGTGATGAGGTGGTAATGTCGTAAAGGAAGGTGCCAAATACTAGGGTTTTGGGTGAGTGAACAATGCTTATAAATGCCTATATTATTGTGTGAAAACCAATATAGACTTGTACTACACATAAATTCGTACCAAATAAATGAAATAAATATGTAATTTAAAGTGGCTTGAATTAGTTAACCCTTCCATAGTTCGTTTTCTTTAGTCAGGTATCCTGAAAAAAAGGAAAACGTAAGGTTGAGTGACACCTGTATGAACATTTTTTACCTCAGAAACGCGATTTCTCTATGAATTTTCGATGTTTCTCACCAAAAGTGAAGGTTTCAGCCAAAAAACAAAAAGTCGAAAATCGGTCGGGATCTGGGGGTAGGCTGGGTAAAAAACCGGTCTGGACTGGATGGGTTAATTTATGTTTTTACTTTAGTTGTTTTCTTAGAAATATAATTTTCATGGAAAATGTTACTGACAAAAAGTTATAGGAAATTTATTTGGCTACATTTTATTGTATAAAGAATTACTGTAGGTCAATTAGGGCCGATTTTATGGAAGACGAAATAGAATTATCTTACGCTCGAGCAAGAGCACACTGACTCAGGCAGTGGGGTGACACTTGGTGCGGAGTGGGTTGAGTACAGTGGAGGGATACACGGGGATGCAAGTAGTGCTTTGTTCTCGCCCAGAAATGGACACAAAATCATTCTATAACTAAAAAAAGGGGCCATTTCATTCGACACAACCAGCATCAAATGGTAACTATTGGATAATATGTGCACAGATGCAGCCTGTGTTAAATAGTTGCGAGTGGGATAAATTTGCACTGCACCCATTAGACATGAAAGGGCTAATGTGGGATTGGGTAGAATTGATGTCACTATAGAAGAAAAACTGCCTTGGAATGTCAGCAAGATGCTTTCTGAATTCAACCCAGTATGCCCTATAAAGTGCCATTGGGTCGACAGGTTCAGAACAGGGAGGTTTGACGGAGCCAACCAATGATGCTTTGATGAAATTGTGGTCGGACTATCCAAGTGGTGACAGTACTTCTGTTCTGCACTGATCTTGATTATTGTCAGGAATAGATCCAAGAGACAGACATTATTGTAAGGGTTATCTGGTATTCTGGTTGATTGCTTTACCAGTTGCATGAAACAATGATTCTACAAAAATCTTGCATTCTTAACCAGTATCCTCAGTCCTGGCAGAATGCAATAACCATTCTAAATTATGTATGTTAACATCACCGAAAACAGTGATATGAATGATAAGGGTGTGGTTAACCCACCCTGTCCCCCAACGTACGATGCATGTCACAACTTTTTTTCACGCTGAGACCCACCGACGTGCATCATACGTTAGTCAATTGCAGGGCTTGTCGTTTGCACATTTTTCAAGATTCACGGGTGATTTTTGGTAGGCATATGTGGGAGACCTTCCTCTACCCCCAGCCAGGTGGCAACACTGCATGACCTGTTCAACCCCCCCCAAGAGGGGGTGCCATTTTCTTGCAACTCACCTGTTAGCAGTGACCCGGCTAGGCCAGGAAAGACACGTAGCACCACAGTCTCTCTGACAACGAAATTCAAGGCAAAAGTGATTCCTGATGTGAAGGACAAAGATTACATGGCACCAGAGCTAGTAATGAACAGAAGTAATGAGGAGGTAACATTGCCAAGGTAGGTGCAATTTATTGATGTTTTTGGTAAGGGAACAATGCTTATATCACCTATATTATTGTGTGAAAAGCAATATACTCTTGTACCACATATAAATTCATACCAAATAAATATCTACGAGGCTGTGTGGTTTTGGTTAAGTTTCCCTCACATAGGGAGCGTCTTTTATGGAGCGCGACATAATAAAGAATGGTAGCCAGGTAAGGGATCTCTCACCTGTTTAGTATATTTTTCACTTCAGGTGAGCGTTTTCTTGCTGAATTTTCGATGTTTCTCACCAAAACCGGATGTTTGAGCCAAAAATATACAAGTTGAAAATCGATCGGGTACTGGGGGTGGGTTGGGTAAAAAAGTGGTCCGGACGGGGCGGGTTAAGGTTAGCCAACTGTGTGGATACGAAGTCAATTACACTGGGTTCTGATGAAGCATTAGGAGAGTGATATACTACAGAAAGATATTTGGTAATATTTAGATAATTTAGTTTCTTAAGTGAATAATAAAAATTAATTGAAGAGAAGTTCAAAACAGTGTCAACTGCAAAATCAGATTTGATATAAAAACAATTGCCAACCTTTTTACGAAAGTTTGTAAGGAGATGGTAACCAGGAAAATAACCTGGGGATATTTCAATACAGGGAAAGATTTGGACTTCTGTAAGGAACAGGGCTAGAGGGAATATGATTAAAGAAAAAAGTGAGCTGAATTTAAATTGGTACTAAGACCAAGGATACTGGTGAAGTCTTGGGCCGCACCTACACTTCTCTGCTGACGATCATGAACTGTGTTTGCAATAGTCACTCTTGGCACAGTTGCCCTGTGCCGCCAGCACTACCCTGCTGGTGGTGTTAGATAATAATATTTTAACCCATTACATCCAGCACATATTTCTGCCAGCCCTTCACCTAGCCGGACATTTCTGAGAAAATCATCTTTTTTTGTAAATCCTCATATCTCAGCTAATACTTAACCAAAAATAAAAAAGAAAACTAAGTATCATAATACTCATCAATCCTTCGATTTCAAGCTGATGACCCCAGATTGTCCATGAAGTGTGAGAGAGTGAGTATGCAGTTTTTGTCCACGTCCGTATGCATGGCAGAGGTGAGGTGACACAACTAAGGCTTATACTAGCCCTCCACAATAATATTTCCAGAAGACCGCAATCCACCACAAACACGAGTGCAGCGTGATTGCCGCTGTGAGTCCGGTAACCATAGCAACGACCTTGAGGCAGGCTGCTTCAGGTACAAGCCCATGTACCTGCTCGCCCCATCACCTGTCCACCATTCCACCACCACTGCCTTACACACACACACACACACACACACACACACACACACACACACACACACCGTGATGTATGTTTAGCTTGTATTGTCGCTCGATTCTAGCACCGCTGTGCCACTAGAAGTCTGGGTGTTACAACTATTTCATATACTACTCCTACTACTACTACAACCATTACTGTAACTACTATTACTACTATAACCACCACCACTACTACAACTACAACTACTACTACCACTACTACTGCAACTAATACCACTACTATTACAACAACTGCTACTACTACTACTACTACATAAAACCTAAAAAAAATATTGTGAACAAAAGTTATTCACATACTGTCCATAATCAAAAATATTTGCCACTATAACAGTTTTTTTTTCTGAGATCTGTACTTTTTCATCATAACAAACATGTATAGAACACACACAAAAACTTTCAACAAAAAATAAGGCACAGAGTTCTTCATGAAGTAAACTTTCTGCTTCCATTATTCACATAAATATACACAGAGCAGTAAAACCATTTTTTCTAATTACACAAAAACCCACATATGTACTAAACTAACACTAACTTATACATACGACCCAGTCTGCTACAGTTTGGTCTTTCAGATAAACTCAGATAAACAGGTGGTGCACAGTGCCACCTGACATTCAGCACACTACCACCTCATCATACGGCGTTGCTGTGTCGGTGCAATGAATTTGCTGAATTTGCGCAAACAGAGCAACGCCGGAAGGCTTCTTTGCCTGCAGGTGTTTGAGGCAGCGCTTCCATGTAATGCCTACCGAGATAGTCCCTGCACTGCAGCCTGTCAGGCAGTTGCTGTACACTAACTCCGCTTCCCAGCAGGCACTACTTGGCCCTATCTCTCCAGGAGGCCATGAATTACATCCTTCTGAAACACTCTAAGGAATGTGCTTGTCTGCGTTACGTGCTTGTAAAGAATGATAGCATTCAGTACACAAATGTCAAGTACATGTACGAATGCCTTCTTGTACCACTTACAGCACCGCCTCAGACAATCAATGAAGACAATCTGCATATCAGATTTATCGATGGGCCTCATGTTGACGTTCGAGTTGATAACTGCATCAGGTTTGAAGACTGGCTGCCTCGTTCTCTTATCGACCTTTCCTGTATTTACCAACTAACCTTCATGGACCGTGGAGAAGACATTTACTTTTCACTTGTCATGCCAGTGAATAGCAAGGAGTTTACCTGATATTCAAGGTCCTGCACTCCCCCTTCACGGTGCCCTTGGGAAAGGATGGCCAATGTTTCCTCTTTGCACGGACATTGCCACATGATCCAAATTTGTGTTCTTGCAACTATTTTGCAAGACTTGGTGCCGTGTAGTAATTATTGGTAAACAGGATATGGTTGCCACCGAAGTACCTGTCCATGAGCTTCTTCACGACTGAGCCAGAGAAGCCATGGGGGTTGTCCTTCGATATCTCAGCATTACTTGCTGTATACACAATAAAATCTATCACGAAGCCAGTCTTGCAATCACACAAACAAAAAACTTTATTCCAAACCAATGTCTCTTTGATGGTATGTGCTGTGTGAACGCAAGAAGTCCCCTGAACACAACAAGCAACTCTGATAACTTTCTGGAATGGTCTGAAATATGATCTACATTTTTCCTTCATCATTTCCAAAATCAAGTGAATTTTCCGTAATCTATCATTCAGATGTGGGCCCACGAGAGAAGAAAAATGCTGGTAACTGAGGATGTCGAGGTACCTGTTCCGTAGCATATACTTACCGAACAGAGGTATTGATGCAGTATCGTCCACTAACTAGTAGTCATCCACTCCTGTTTTTTTTATATTTTTTTTTCCTTTTTTTTTTGTGAGCCATCAACATAGTCAATACAAGCCAAACACATCTCACTTACATTCGACATTGTCCACTCCTTCATTTTCGCACTTTCACGAATGTGAGAGGTTTCACCCCAATTGCAGCAGTATTCCCCGAATGCACTGGTTTCCTTTACAATGAAATCCATCACTGTCGTGGTAAAAAAAGCTATAATAAAATCAACAGGAGTGGATATTGCATTGCAAGGGAATTCTGGCTGCATACCTGCATTTGACTCATTAAATACAGGTACAACAGGCTGAAACCCTGTCCCTACCTCCCAGATAAATGTTTCAAACATAGCTAGCCTTGGTCCCTGCATTGCCTGGCATGCACGTGGCTGCCCTGCCTTGGCCCCTAGCAGGGTGCTGTGGCGGTGAATCAGGTGAATAATCACTTGATGAGGCAGGTGATGGTGGTGGCAATGGTGATGATGCTGGTGATGGTGATGATGAAATCAGGCAATGAGCACGTGTCTGTTGTCCATAAAATGATCGTGGCCATGCACCTACACCTGCATACCCAGATGTTCTTGGCTGCGGTGATGAGGCAGGGTGGTGTTGCAAGGCAGATGACAAGGTAAGCCGGCGTGGCAAGGCACGTGGTGAGGCAGGATGGCATGATGAGGGACGTGATGAATCAGACTGACGTAGCGAGGCACGTGGTGAGGCAGGCCGGCGTGATGAGGCACATGGTGAGACAGGCCAGCATGGCGAGGCACGTGGTAAGGCAGGCCGGCATGGTGAGCACGTGGTGAGGCATGTTGTGAGACGGGCTGCCATGGCAAGGCACATGGTGAGGCAGGCCAGTGTGGCAAGGCACGTGGCAAGGCAGGCCGGCGTGGAAAGGCACGTGGTGAGGCAGGATGAGTAACAGGTCGAGTGGTTAGTGGAGAGGCTAGTGTAGTGGCAGGTTGAATGGAAAATTTCACATTAAGATTGGAGTCACGCACTGGTGCAAGGCTTGGCCTGTGGCGCTTCCTTCTCTCTCCCTCCCTCCTCCTCCTCCTCCCTTTCTCCATTCCCTACCTCCTCTTCCATCTTCTCCATCATGCCAATATCCCCCTCTCCTGGAACGTCAACGTCCTCTGAACCATTTCCATCCTCGGAAATGGCAGATGAACGAACAGAGGGAAACGACTGCCGCACAGTGGAAAACTCACGGTCACCCTTCTTATCTGACGCATAAATTTCGACACTCATCATGGCGATGTCGCTTTCTTCAGGAATAGTCACCTTCCCCACTCACAGTTGGTGATAATGACAAGTCCGATTGTCTCCCTATCGCACTTTCAATATGGCCTTTCCTTTTCGTGCCTTTGGGCTGCACTGGGGTTGAAGTTGGTGGCTGCCGACGCTCAGCCAAGGGTCTGGACACGGAAAAATTTTTACGTAGGTCTACCCATGATGGAGTTACGCAGGCAACTGGAGCATGACTGGGATGTATGCCGGAGAGTTGCCCGTGGCTGCGTGTGGTGGATATAACCAGCTGAATATTCAGACAAGGGCGTCAAATACTAGATCATGATTGTATACATTCACACGGATGTCCCTGGGTCAACATGTATACATGACACCAGGACCCAATGGGTTAAAACTAAAATGTAATTCACTAGAATTATGGATAATAAAATTAGCCTCTTACTCTCTGCTTTAACCCCTCTGCATCGTTGCCCTCTCAGTGTGGGCAATTTTCCCAAGGTTGCTTATTTTTAAACCTAAATATCTTGGAAATTATAGCAGTTGGGGAAACAAATTAAAAATTATATTACCAACTCTTCTCCTTGTGAATAAAACCATCCCCTCGTCTGTATGCTTGTCGAGTTGATGAGTAAGGATGTGAAGAATATACCTAATTCTTGGTGAGAGACGTAAGAAAACATCGCCCTACAACTGGCAGAGTCACAGAGATGACTGAGGTATGCTTGCCTTTAGTGATGAGATCAAGTGACAACCACCTAAAACTGTGGTGCAAAGACATTTGCCGTTATAGCCGTCACTCGGCGGCCCAGATCCGCCAGTTTTGCATGAAATATAATGGCCACGTGGTGCTTAGGGGTTAATCTCATCTGCTGGCTTATGTCTATGCACATCACAATCGGGCTTGGGGGGGGGAAGCCGGGTGACATGGTGACATGTGTAAAGGCAATTGTCTTCCCACCACCATTTGAACTGGCTGCCATTCCATCTCACCAGCAATGGGTAGGGAGGGAGTCCCCACAATGCACATAAGCCAGAGCCAGTCTATCACATGCCTTTGCCAGGTGTATAATGCTTCCTTTAGGTTTCTCTTCCTCCAAAACTATCCCGGCCATCCAAGACCAAAGGCATCATCTACTCCTGCCAAGCCTCTTCCCAAGGATAGTGGGAAAGGGTTTAACCCGCCGAGTCCCACTGACGTACGATGCACGTCGCTCCTTTTTTCCGCGGACAGGCCCAACGACATGCATCGTACGTCACTCAACTGCAAGGCCCATTGTGTGCACAGTTTTCAACATTCTTGGGTGATTTTTGGTAGGCATATGTGGGAGACCTTCCTCTACCTGCTGTCAAGCAGGGATATTCCCTGTCCCCACCTAACCCCCCTCTCCCCCCTCCCCCCACACTGGGCAATTCACCTGTTAGCAGTAACCTGGCCAGTAAAAGTATGTTGCCCCATGGTCTCTCCAATGACGAAATTCACGGTGAAAGTGATTCCTGAGGTGGAGGACAAAGAAACAAGCTAGAGGTAGAAACAAACAGAAGTGATGAGGTGGTAATGTCGTAAAGGAAGGTGCCATATACTGGGGTTTTGGGTGAGTGAACAATGCTTTTATCACCTATATTATTGTGTGAAAACCAATAAAGACTTGTACTAATAAATAAATAAATACGTAATTTAAAGTGGCTTGAATTAGTTAACCCTTCCATAGTTCGTTTTCTTTAGCCAGGTACCCTGAAAAAGAAGGAAAACGTAAGGTTGAGTGAATTTTCGATGTTTCTCACCAAAAGCAGAGGTTTGAGCCAAAAAACAAAAAGTTGAAAATTGGTCGGGGTCTGGGGGTAGGCTGGGTAAAAAAACGGGTTGGGACTGGGCTGGTTAATGGTTGTGTCACTGAGCATGCCTTGGATGCCAATGTCTTTAGTTAATCTAGTGATGGAGACGTTATCACGCTGAGAGAAAAGAAATCACAGCCATACACATACTCATGAACACATCCAGGTTTCATGGCTAAAATTAGGTCTCTTCATCACATCATTACTCATCAACGCCACAACCTACAAAGCTGGGGAATTTCATTCGCAAGAACGAAATATGGTCTTTAATTTGTTTCTCTAACTGCCATAATTTCCGAGATATTAAAGTCTGAATGCATGCAATTTTCGGAAAAATGCCCTTTGTGAATGATGACAGCAGTATTTTAAACACTCGGCACCTTGCGGTTAAAATGATACATAATTGACCCCATTTCTATCTGTCTGTCTGTCTGTCCCTGTCTGTCTGTCTCAGTCTGTCTGTCTCTCTGTTCTGTTTATTTGCATATTTCCTCTGTTTCAGACCTGTATCAGAGTGGAAAGTGAAAATGCCGAAATCAAGCTCCGCATCATCAGGGAATTTTTATCACTCGAGAATATGCCTGCAGAGATTCATGGTCGTTTGGTCAACATTTACCAGGACCAGTTTCCTTCATATTCCACAGTCAAGAGGTTGAGTACAGAGTTCTGTCATGGCAGTACATCTCTCAAGGACGACCCCAGGTCTGACAGGCTTTCAACATCGATCAGTACTGAAAACATTGAAGTTGTGGAGAAAGTTTTGATGGACGATAGAAGAATGAAAGTGCATCTGATAGTTGATACTCTGGGGATGAGTTATGGCTCAATGGGATCCATCCCTCACGAACATTTATCTTTGAGCAAAGTGTGTGCTTGTTAGGTGCAGAGAATGCTGACTTTTGAAATGAAGCAAAATTGTATTTGATGCACTGAGGAGAAGCTCATGCTGGTTAACCAGGACTGCAAAAAAATTTAAGCAGTGGTTTGTAACAGGATATGAAACATAGATTCTTCACTATGACCCTGAGTCCAAACAGCAATAAAAACAATGGGAGCACGCCCGTTCTCCAAAACCAAAGAAATTCAAGGTCAAAGCCATTGTCGACAAGATCATGTGCACCATTTTCCATAATGGAGAAGGTATGATTAAAGTCGACTACATGCCTCACAAGACTGTCGTTATGGGTCAGTTCTATGCGGATTTGCTTTGGCATTTGCTCTAGTCACTTCGTGAAAGACGATGAGGAGAGGTGTCGAAAGTCTCCTCTCTGTTCCATTACAATGCTTGTGCCTACACATCACAGATTGCCAAGGCAGCTGTGTGAGACTGTGGAACTGAGATGTTGCACATTCAGTATTCCCTTTACCTGGCACCATATGCTTTTCACCTGTTCCTAAAACTGAATGGTCACATCCATGGATCTTGCTTCATGGATGACGATGAGCTCAAGAACGCCAGAGAAGAATGGTTAAACAAGCAAAATAAATCCTTATATTTGAATAGCATTGAAAACTTCGAGAAAGTTCTAATAAATGTCTAGTTCATGATGACTATATTGAAAAATAAAGTTAGTTTTGGTTTACTGTCGTTTTTCTTTGTAACTGAGGCATAATACTTTTTTATCCACCCCAGCATACATGTACAGTTGCGGAAATATCAAAAAGAAACACTCCGTCCACCACCGAGGTGATGTATTGCTCTCCGCATCTGGTAACACTGATAGGTATGGAACTTCACGAGGTTTCGTTCAATTGCTAGGACGAACCGAATGCGGTGATCATTGCGGCTGTGCACAGTTATTAATGGTAATATAATATATAAGCAATGTCCCGCAAGAAAATATACCGGTAATGGCATGTCATGATTATGGTAAGGTTTTAAAGATGTGTCACACAAGACACCTTCTGCATAATGGTAGTAACTTTGAACGACACGGATTTCATGGGTGGTTTGGTTTCGAGTTATGAACCATTACAGTTAATAATTCATCATGTAAGTCATAGTTATCAGCTTCCCAACACCTATCAATGAACAGAAAATTATTATTTTTTTTAAATGCAAGAAGGAAGGAACCAAAGGCCAGGAACCCACAAACCGTTCCTTCCAAGAAAAGAACAAAAACAATACAAAACAGCCAAATTCAAGACCCGTTCATTTCGAAATGCCTGGACACATTGCGTTTGAAAGACTGGAGATCATTGGAAGAAGGAAATACAGGCAGAGGGAGACAGTTCCAGAGTTGACCTGTTGCATAAATGAAGAACAGAGAGTAACAGTTAACTCTTGCATTAGAGAGTTGGACAGAAAAGGGAAGAGAGTTTGTTGCTAGGCGGGAACTACGCAGCAGTCGTAGAGGTGGAGGGATGCAAGCAGACAGTTCGGAGGAGCAGTGACCACTGAAATAGCGATAGAAAAGAGATAAAGATGCAACCGTGCTTCGAAGAGACAGAGGTTGAAGATAGCCAGTAAGTGGAGGAGAGTTAATGATACAAAAATCCTTTGACTCCACCCCATTGAGAAGCTCTGTATGTGGGAAGCCTCCCCACACACGAGAGTTATACTCTACACAGGGGTGAATAAAACCCGTGTATAAAGTCAACAACTGTGCAGGGTTAAAGAAGGTACGGAGTCGGCTTAGCACACCCAATCTCTTGGAAGCAGATTTTACAAGCGATGCAATATGATCTTTCCAAAATATGTCCCGAGTGAATGAAACCCCATGCATGAAAAAAAATGTTGAAGGATTGAGCTGGATATTATTAAGCATTTGTGAGTACTCCTGTGGAAGATTGTGTCGGGTTGATAGAAGTAGAAACTGAGTTTTTGATGTATTAAAAACAGCAAGATTATTTTTACCTCAGTCAGAGATACGAGCTAAGTTAGACATTAGGTGTGCCATAGCCTCATCCCTTGTTTGTTGAAGTAACTGATGAGATGGACGTTGGGAGAGTTGAATGGAAAGGTGAAGGGTACGAGTGGATAAGGTTAGATTGACAGCTTAGAAGGTCACTGATGAATAAAAGGAAGAGAGTTGGTGATAGGACAGAGCCCTGAGGAACACCACTGTTGACAGATCTAGGAGATGAACGATGGCCGTCAACAACAGCGGCTATAGAACGACCAGAAAAAAAGCTAGAGATGAAGGCACAGATAGAAGGATAGAAACCGTAAGAGAGCAGTTTGGAAATTAAAGATTTATGCCAGACTTGACTGAAAGCCTTTGAGCTGTCAGGTGCAATTGCAAAGCTTTCGCCAAAGTCCCGAAAGGAGGATGACCGGGAGTCTGAAAGGTAGGTGAGAAGATCGCCAGTGGAGCGTCCCTGACGGAACCCATACTGACGATCAGAAAGAAGGTTGTGATAAGAAAGATGCTTTAAAATTTTTCTGTTATGAATTGACTCGAAAACTTTTGAGACACAGGATGTTAAAGCAATTGGACGATAGTTAGAGGGTTGGGAATGGTCACCCTTCTTTGGGACTAGCTGATTGAGGTAAACTTCCAGCAAGAAGGAAAGGTACAAGTTGAAAGACAAGGGCGAAAGAGTTGACCTAGGCAGGGTGTGAGCACGGAAGCACAGTTCTTGAGGATAACAGGAGCGACTCCATCAGGCCCAAATGCCTTGTAAGTATTAAGGGAGTGATGACAGAAAATGCATCAACTGAAGAAATTTGAATGTCAGCCATGAGGAAGCCAGAGGGGGCAAGTGATGGAGGAACACATCCTGAATCATCTAAGGTGGAATTGGAGGAGAAAGTCTGAGCAAGAGATCTGCTTTATCAGTAGAAGAAATAGTTACAGACCCATCAAAGTAGAAAAGAGGAGAAAAGGATGATAAGGTAAAGTTGTTAGAAAGGTTTTTGGCAAGGTGCCAGAAGGAGTGAGAAGAATTCGAGTTCAAGAGTTGAGAGCACTTAGTCCGGATGAAATTATTTTACCAGAGTGAAGTACAGACTTAGCATGATTCTGGGCAGAAACATAAACAAGATGTGATTCAGGGGTGGGTTGGTTTTGGTACCTTTTATGGGTCATTTCCTTGCTGCGGACTGCATTAGAACAAGCATGATTAACCCGCCGAGTCCCGACCGGTTTTTTTACCCAGCTTTTTTTTTTTTTTTTTATGTGTCCGACTCTGGGCATAGGCTTTACAGCCTGCTATCAAGGCCCAGCCGTCCTCCTACATACCATACACCTCTACATGTCACCACTTCGGCGCTAACACCCACCGTCCATACTGAATACATGCTAGGGCTGTCTCATACAGGACTGGTGTATTGGTATTAGCGGGGTTATTTTTATGACATGTCGGCGGGTCTTCTGGTAGATGAGTAAAGCCTGATTTAATGAAATTCAAATCCTTAAACTGTCCCCTGCCCCAGCGAGGATTCGAACCTGGGTCCGTCGGGACTGCAAGCCAACTCTCTACCGATCGAGCTACCGCCTCCCCTAGATCTCGACTGATTTTCGACTTTTTGTTTTTTTGGCTGAAACCTTCGCTTTTGGTGAGAAACATCGAAAATTCATAGTGAAATCGCGATCCTGAGGTTAAAAAATGTTGATTCAGGTGTCACTCAACATTAAGTTTTCCTTCTTTTTCAGGGTACCTGGCTAAGAAAACGAACTATGGAAGGGTTGACTAATTCAAGCCACTTAAATTACGTATTTATTTCATTTATTTGGTACGAATTTATGTGCAGTAAAAGTCTATAATGGTTTTCACACAAATATATAGGCATTGATAAGCACTGTTCACTTACCCAAAACCCCAGAATATGGCACCTTCCTTTACGACATTACCACCTCATCACTTCTTTTTGTTTCTACCTCTAGCTTCTTTGTTTCTTTGTCCTCCACCTCAGGAATCACTTTCACTGTGAATTTCGTCATTAGAGAGACAGTGGGGCAACATACCTTTACTGGCCAGCTTACTGC
>JAGKTI010023191.1:0-14920 GCA_018397915.1 Birgus latro
TTGTATCGTCCCTGCTTCGGTAGGGATAGGCCGGTCCTGCAATGGACCTCAACGGCTGATGACGATGACGATATATATATATATATATATATATGCCCAATAAAAGTATGCGAAAACAAAGCAGCCTTCCAGTTGGAAATAAGGAACAGATTTCAGGCTCTAAGTAATGCTGAATGTGACATTGATGAACTGAATGACGGAATAACAATAGTGCTAAGAAAATCAGCGGAGGTAGTAGGAACACATAATACAACCAAATCCAAGAAATATTCAGAAAAGACACTCGAGCTTATGAAAAAACGAAAGGAAATGAAAGTAAAAACAAAGATGAAATAGAACGAGCGGAAATGAATAAGTTTATCAACAAGAGACAAAGAGAAGAAAAAAGAAAGAGATACATGGATCGGATCAAAGAAACCATCAAAAATGGAAAAAGTCTGAAACAGGTCCGAAGTAAGATGGCACTAGGAAAGCAACAAACGACATCACTGAGAGACGAAAACGGTGTTCTTTAAATGCAGAGATAAGATGCTGAAGAGAGTTGAAGAATTTTACAAAGAACTGTATGCATCAAAGACCATAGTACCGATAGCTGACTTTTCAGTTGACACAAGTGAAATACCTGAGGTAACACCAGACGAAGTAAATATTTCTCTTAAAAATATGAAAAGAGGGAAGGCTCCGGGAGAAGATGGAATAGTAACAGATCTGCTCGTGGATGCAGGAGTAGAAGTACAAAATAGGCTTGCTCGCTTATTTACCCAACGTATAAAACAGAAGAAAATTCCCAAGACATGGTGTAATGGGGGGAGGCGGTGGCTGAATCGGTAGAGAGGCGGCCTGCAGTTCTCATGGACCCATGTTCGAATCCCGGCTGGGGCAGGGAACAGTTTAAGGATTTGAATTTCACAAATGCAGAATTTCCTGATCTACCAGAAGACACGCCGGCATGTCGTAAAGATACCCCCGCTATTACCAGTACACTAGTTCTGTATGAGGGAGCCCTAGCATATATTCAATATGGACGGTGGGTGTTAGCGCCGAAGTGGTGACATGTGGAGAAGTAGGAGTACTACTGGGCCTTGGGATAGGCCACTGCCCCCGAGAAATAGGCCCTGAAGCCTTTGCCCAGAGTCGGACACATTAAAAAAATATATACAGTATATAGTAATTTTACTCCACAAACATGGTGACTCTAAAGATCTTGGTAACTATCGACCCATCAGCTTATTATCAGTCATTTACAAACTCTTCACTAAAGTCCTTAGGAACAGAATAACGACAAATTTAGAGGAAAACCAACCTCGTGAACAGGCAGGATTCTGAAGCGGGTATTCGACCACTGATCATCTACACACAATGAATCAGCTAATTGAGAAAACCACAGAATATAATAAACCATTGTGCTTAGGTTCTGTTGATTACGAAAAGACTGTCGATTCAGTGGACCACATAGCAGTTATAAATTCATTGCGAGAACAAGGAGTGAATGAGAACATTGTAAAACTGCTCGAAAACATATACAAAGAGGGAACTGATAGTTAAATTACATAAGGACTCGGGAAAAATTGATTGAGAAGGGCGTGCGTCAGGGAGATACAATTTCATCAGAATTATTTACAGCATGCCTAGAAAGTATTTTCAGAAAGCAAGACTGTAAAACAAAGGAGTTAACATAGATGGAGAAAAGTTAAACCATTTAAGATTTGCAGATGACATTGTCCTAATCTCAGGCATTGCAAGAAATATTAAATGACCTGAACAGAGAAAGTCTGAAAGTAGGGCGATGTTTAATGGGATGGGAATGGTCACCCTTCTTTGGGACAGGCTACATGAGTGCAAACTTCCAGCAAGAAGGAAAGGTGCGAGTTGACAGACAAATGCGAAAGAGTTTACCTAGGCAGGGTGTAAGCATAGAAGCACAGTTCTTGAGGACAACAGGAGGGACCCCATCAGGCCCGACCCCATCAGGCCCATATGCCTTATTTGTACTGAGGCCAGTGATGGCAAAAAATACCTCAAATGAAGAAATTTTAATGTCAACCAGGAGGAAGTCAGAGGACGAAAGTAATGGAGGAACAACACCGGATTCATCTAAGGTGATATTGGAGGAGAAAGTATGAGTGAAGAGCTCTGCTTTATCAGTAGAAGAAATAGCTACAGAGCCATCAGAGTGGAAAAAGAGGATGGAAAGATGAGGAGGTTAACTTGTTAGAAAGGATTCTGGCAAAGTGCCAGAACGAGTGGGAAGAATTTGAGTTGGAGAGTTCAGCACATTTAGTATGAATGATATTAGTTTTAGCAGAGAGAAGAACAGACATAGCAAGATGCCGGGTAGAAAAATAAAAGAGATGAGATTCAGGGTTGGCTCCAGTACCTTTTGAAGGCCTTCTCCTTCCTGTGGACGGTGTTAAGCAAGTTTGGTTAAAGCAAGTTTTTTTTTTTTTTTGCATTAGTCACAGGATATGAGGAAGGAACATAAGCTTCCATACTGAAGCAAATAACCTCTGTAATGCACAAGGCACACTCAGATGGGTCTCAACCACACGGGCATCTGGTAGCGCTCATGACTGGAATGACACACTACCATATTGCAGTACTTCCGCCTATCAGAAATCTTTCATTCCTCGAACCGCATCTCTTTGGAGCTCACTTGCCCAGAGTTGTTACCCCCCAGACTTCAACCTACAGCTGTTCAAGTCCAACTGTTACAGAATTTTTTATGAATGCAGGATACCAGTAATCTGGTGTTTGGATTATTTTTTAAATTCATTTGTTTTTCCGTCTCTGTTCAGTTATTTAAAAATAAAAAAAAAGTATTGTCTGAGGGCCTCAATCAGCAGCTCCAAAGTGCCGCAGCCGCCACATCTTGGGAAGGTCCACAGGCCTTACTTGAGCTATAGAACAGGTTATGGCGATAAGGTTATTATCAGACGAGCCCAGTGGAGAGAAAAGATTAACAGCATAAGCAAAAGGATTAGATTATAAAGGAAAGGTCACCTATGTTGAATCTCCCTCCAAGGCGGTCAGGGATACGGGTAGGGTGCTGTACAAGCTGCTCTAGGTCATTCATGATAGAAAAGATGTAGGCTTGTTCACCTGGTGGATCAGTGAAAGGAGAGGAGAGCCAAAGGTGTTGGTGAACAATGAAATGATCTAGACTGGAGATTTCAAAAAAAGGAGAAAACGATGGGATGTGTTCCATCTTACAAGTAAGATAGTCGAAGAAATTTAAGTCAATGGAGTTAAGGGATATGTAAAAAACACAGATATATTTAGTTAAAGAATGACAGGAAAGCCGAAGACAGAGAGCAGAGAATTCTGAAGATTCAAGTTCAGGAACGCTAGAGCAAGATATGTCGTTTCATACATATACATAACAACCACCTTTGGCTTTGAAATGAGTGTAGAGAAAGTAGGAGGATACAGAGAAGGGTTTGCCATCAGTCGCCTCAGACAGCTGAGTCTCAGTGAGGAAGAGAAGGTGAGGTTTAGAAGAGGAGAAGTGGTGTTCAACAGAGAGAAAGTTAGAGGAACAGAAGCGAATGTTGCAGAAATGAAAAAATGAGTCAGACAGTGGTTTCAGGCATCTCTCTGTGTCGTCACCGAGAGAGGGGCGGATGGTGGGGGCTTTGATGGTACCCCCACCCCCCCCTCTGGGGACTTCGAGGCTTGGTGATTGGATGCCATTTTATAAAATTTTGAATACAAAGTGCAGTGTGTAATGTGAATGCAGTTTAGTGTTGACAGTTAGAGAAACTTGTACCAGAGAGCATGCTAGCTTACTCTCTGTGTTATTGAAACACTAAAAAAATACAGCAAAGTGGGATGGTCAGGAGCTGGTCCCGAGGGCTAATAAAATGGGGGCTCCCGCTCCCCGTGTAATCAACTTTCCATCCACGTTGGGGTGCGCCCTGCCCAGCGGTGCTACAGTCTACTCCCTGAGCTGGAATATTTTTGAAATACGGATTACGTTTTCAAAATACATTTAGAATGTCCAGTATATAAGACATTTAGAAATGAGGCTAGAATTGTGAATATTTTAATAAATTACTTGAATGGAGATGTAACGTGTGAAGGAATAAAGTGACATATATATAGACTATTCTAAAACATGCTCGAGGTGAAAGAGTTAGAAATCAGCATTGTGTTTTAATTATACTGATGGTGAAAATGGAATATGCTGGTAGGTGGTTTGTGTGCTGGAATTCATTTGGAATATAAACTGCGTTTTGAAATTCACCTGTGTTATTTTGATTAGTAAATAAAAATGACTGCATGCGTAGATGGTTGTTTTCATAAAGACATGTGGTGGAAGGTGACTGTTGTGCTGAAATTCATCTGAAAAATATAATGCATCTTGAAATACACTATTGTGGGTGAACTGGGGTGTATGAATATCAGACTGCATGTTTTCTCTTTGTTGTTGGTGGTGGCGGTAGCGGCGGCGGTTGTTGTGGTGATGTTGCTGTTGCTCCAGGTACATATGGACGGGAACCCGATGAACTGCAGGCTGAAGCTGCCCAGTTACTTTAGTTCACAGTCCTTTTTTCGAGGGAAAAGGAAGGAGTTGAGGGCGTTTGTGTAAATGAACAGCAAATCTGCAATTGATGATCCTCCCATTTTTTGTACTTCATCTTTCCTCGTGCCTGGATCCTACCTTGCCCCATGCTTAGAAAGAGAGAGAGAGAGAGAGAGAGTAGATGGAAGGATAGATGGATAGACTGATGGAAGGTTTGATGGAAGGTTTGATGGATGGTGGGAACGATGGACTGATGGGTGGCTAGATGGATGAATGGGTGGTTTGAAAGATAGATGGATAGACGTATGGACGGATGAGTGAGTGGAGGGATGGATGGATAACCAGTGGATAGATGGATCGACTGATGGTTAGCCTAATGCCACTGTCATCACGACTAGGGTCAACCACTAACACCGCAAGAACATTTCCCGTCAACGACCGAGTCTTTATCAGTTGTTGACGGCTAAGTGGAGAAACACAGTTGACTTTTATATTACTTTTATTTCTGGCAAAACCAGTTGGCTGGCGCTCGTGATGAAGCAAACCGAGATGACGTTCAATATTTACCTTCTGCATTTGTCATTGGCACGGCCCGAAACAAACTTTTTCGGCCACGGCCGCAGGTCAGCCAGACGGCCAGCGACAAAAACCCACGTGGTACCAAACGCTTTTGATATTCAGCAATATTTTGGGGGACAATATATATATTTCTTAAATGTTTACCCTTTCGGTTGTCGGTCTGGGGACGGTGATTTTTCTTTACATATTATTATTAAAGGAATGAGGTAATTGTGAGAATGCAAAAATCAGTAATGAGAAACGGTGAGCTGTGGATGTGAAGGTGATAGAAAGCGTAAGGAGAAATACAATGAGGTGATATGGCCATGTGGAGAAGATGGAGGGCGAGAGACTGACCAGTTATGTGAGTGAGATGGAGAGGGACAGAAGAAGAGGTGGCTGAAGATGAGCTAGGGTGATGGAGTGGAGAGGTTTATGAGAGAAGGGGGTGTGAGCTTGAGGGAGGGCAGCGAAATGGAGGGGAACAAGGCGACGTGGAGGCGGTTTGTTTGTGGCCACTACTTACGAGAGTGAGACGTCTGGCGATGGATAGAGATAGTTGTTGAATGCAGTACCGATTTTAATTATTATTATATTTTGGGGGGGTACCCACGAGACCATTTTACAATAGTTAGGAAAAACCTCTATAAGCTGTAGATCTGTTTATTCGCAGACGCCATGTCCTGTAAGCCATGGTCTCAAGAAGAAGGCCTCTAAATATTCTAATCCCAGCACTGCACTGACCATCTTCCCAGGACACACCTCAATCCCCCATAGCTACACCCTCTTGCTTGTCGACTTTAATTTAGTCATCTCCAGACGATTTTCCTCTGCATAAGGAAAATCTATCAGCTATTATTTCATTACGAGAATGTCTTCACTGTTTCATTACATCAGCGCTTACTAAGCAGGAGTGGATGTTATGTTCTGATCGGTGTGTGTGTGTGTGTGTGTGTGTGTGTGTGTGTGTGTGTGTGTGTGAACAAAATTCCTAATAGTTTTTATTGCATCTCAACCAGTTTTGGTGAATGGACTCAGTGTCAACCGGTGAAGAAACCTTTTGTTTGTTTTTTTTAAACAAAAGGTCAGAGATCAAGGTCACAAGCATCTGTCAAACCTTGGCCCAGCCAAATCAGTTTCAATAGTTTTTATTCCAATTTTAACCAGATTTAAGGGAATGGTTGAGGGTTTGGCGAGAATCATGTGATTCAAGTTTGAACAATCAGTTAATAGTCATTGTCACAGTCAAGGTCAAAATCTGATCCGTGTGTGTATCTTGGATGACAAAATACCTAAGATAGTTCAGATCCGATATCAAGCAAATTTGGTGCAAGGGTTGAGGGGTAGCCAATGAGTACCCTTTTATTCATTTGTATAATCGGTTAGAGGTCAGGGTTATAAGGTTAACTTAAACAATTTTTGTTAGATGAGGTTAACATTGTGGAAGTGTTGAGGACAAGGCAAAAATAAAAGCACTGAATTCTGAAAACAGTCAAATGCCAATGCCACAGGAAAAGGTCAACTCAGCTTTGCGTAATTTAAGCCATACTTGATGGAAGGATGAAGGATCAGGCAAGAATGTAAACACTCGTTTTTAAGAACAATCAACAAGGTCAGAGTTCCACCCGTGTGTCTCTGTAAACAATGTAAAATGGCTTGCTTTGATCTGATTTGAATCAAACTTGTTGGATGCATTGAGTAACACCTGAGAAGTTGATCTGTTGTTTTTAAGAACAAGTGATTAAAGGCCGAGATCAAATGCCAATGACAGCTTACAGTTTTTGTCGGATGTAAACTAAACTTCGTCGATGGTTTCCGGTCATTAGAGTGAGAGAGAGAGAGAGAGAGAGAGAGAGAGAGAGAGAGAGAGAGAGAGCAATTAGTTAAAGGTCAGTGTCAAAGAGAAAGGTCAAAGGTCAATGTTATTGAGCACTGTCAACTGAGACAGTTTTCATCTGACTTGATCCACAGTTGGTGGACGCGTTAAAGGTTATCAAAGACTGAAGTCATTTGATTTTGAGGGCAATCTATCAAAAGGCACTGTCGCAGGGCAAAGACAAATTCTCTCCAGACGATGTATTCGGTTTAGGGGAAGGGACGCCTGCTGTACAAAAATTTTCTTGTAGGCGGAGTAAAATCGTTTAATGATAAGAATACAATATAACTTTACAGATGTGGTCTTACCTACCTAATTTTGACCGGGTCTTCCTCTATTTAGTTCTTACTTCTCTCAGATTATTTTAACTTAGGAAATATATTTCGTGATAAAGACATAAATGAAAAGTATTCAGTCCTTGTTGTCTAAAATTCTCTCTTAAGCAGATAATAATCGTATGGAGATAACAGAAAAAGAGAATAAGTCGCGGAACTGAAGAGGTAAAGTAACTAAGTAGATTCTACTAAAGACCCTAGAGACCCTAGTTTGGTTAAACTGACAGCGTTTCTCTTGAGATCGTATGTAATGCTCAGTAGGAAATTACAACGAACACGCGTGACCAGTACTGTCCTGTTGACCTCTAATAATCCCTGGATGGAAGGGAGTCGTATCCAGAAATACCGAATGAGGCCCTGGTGTCTAGTGTTAATTCCTTCAGTCCGAGCTTGTCTCTCACTATCTTGCTATCTTCAGGCCACATTATTCAACTTGACTAGGAGCCGATAAGTGGACGGTAGTGCGCTAAGTACTTTTTAACAAAATCCCCCACAAAGGAACAATGGGAACAATATCTAGCGGTCTCTTAAAGTAAATGAAATCATGTAGATATGGCAAGGGGAGAGAAGAGGAGAAAGTATAGGAAAGAGAGAGAAAAGAAAATGTCCGACTGAAGAGTTAAGCAGGTAGATCGAATCTTTTATAGACACGGGGAAAGACTTTAAGTTGACACCGTTGCTCGTGCAGTCAATAAAAGTTTCGAACAACCAACAAATGGT
Source organism: Birgus latro (assembly GCA_018397915.1). NCBI lineage: Eukaryota > Metazoa > Arthropoda > Malacostraca > Decapoda > Coenobitidae > Birgus > Birgus latro. Next base: position 8,012 of record JAGKTI010023191.1, read on the forward strand.
TTTTGTGCGGCTTGAAACCCTGGCGGCGACGATGATATTCGTTGTCTCTTTTGCACTTTTTCTTATCTAGGTGAGCCTAGATGAGGTTAAGTTAGGTTTGTTTTCTTTAGTGTCAGGTTAGGGTTAGTTTGTTTGTCAGGTTAATTAGTTACATTTGGTTCTGTTTGGTTAAGATACGTTGTTAGGTTAGAGTAAAAATATGGAAGAATGATCATCCTGGGCAAATCAAACTTAGTAGGCAAAGTTTAAATGGTATACAGAACGGCAATCTACAGCGGCAACTTCATTTCAACCAGGAGTTATGGTATATGGTGAGAGGAAACTATGTCTCACGGTAGTCATTTACTTTAAATTAAACACTGTTTGTTCAAAGATCCAGGTTTACTTTAAATAAAAAGAAACCTGTAGTTAACGTCAGTTCCATTAGTTTCTGAACTGTATATGACTACTTACTAACACGATATTTGCAAAATACACTCGCCTGCCAATTGTTCCCCTACACCTCTCACACGACACAGCCATTTTCACCAAGGCTGTAATAATTCCTGTCATCAGTTTTACTACGTCTTGCTAGCGGTGCGTAACGCTTCCTTTAGTCATAGGTGTATTGTTGCTTATATTAGAACTTTAAACAATTTAGGAACCCCACGGTGTAAATTCAAATGTTCTTGGATGAATTTAGAATATTTCACACTGTATCGCTTATTATCATTTATTCCTTTGGTCATAAGGAGCCAGGTATACAGGGGCTGTGTGTGTGCTTACGTTCTTGTTCTTGTTCTCCTTAGGAGAAAACTTTGATTCAATATACTTTCACCATCACTATACAAGCCATAACGAAAACCCTGTGCATGTATTTGATCTTACACCGCAATTCCAGCTTGTCCCCCCCCCACCCATTCTCTCCACCCATCCTATTCTTATTCAGTTTCATATCTGAAACGAACGCCACTCCTTTTCCAGTATTCGTATTCACATGTTGTGCTCGTCTTGCTATGTTCCACTACCAGCCATAATCCCAACCTATATACATACTTTTCAGCAACCAGCCCACCCATCATATACCTATGAGGAATCTATGACTTGTGCTTTATTGCCTTACCCACGCCTTAATCTTTCACTCTTTGCATCACTCCATGTTCTCTCGATTGTTTCTGTCCGCCCACTTCACTCTAATATAAAAGAACTGAATTGAGGTATCTCATGGACCAATGCACCGACGGGGCTAATTACTGGGACAAGCCACCGTAGATACGGCCTGAAGAAATATGTGTTGATCAGATTTGATTGGTAACCGAAAGGAACTAAACAAACCTGGAAGACCTTCACTGTCAACCTTAAAAATCACTGGACTGAGTAGACCTCGTTTTGCCACACGCCTACACAGCCGTGACCTTAATAATTCTGACGTATGCGAAGTGACCTAAACCGACCTAAATGGTTCACATAAACCGGAACCTATGTGTCTTGGTCTATACATGACTGAATTGAGCCTAAGAGACGAGTGAATCTAAGCTGGCATGAATTGACTGGAACAAAGTTGAACTGACTTCAGGTTTCTGAACTGATCTAAAGGTGGCCGAATGAACACAAACGAACATAACTGAAGCTAAACTTCAGCCAGATTGGCTGTAAAGGCCCGTTTTGGACCTAACTGTAACTGAATGGCCTTGAACTGATGTGAATCAGCCTGACAGCCTGAAGGCTTGTGCAGGACCTGAATGGAAATAAAAGACCTGAATGCCCCTAAACGAACCTGATTGGATCTAACTGGATCCGAATGGCCCAGATCCAGCTCATTAATGGTTCGAAGTAAATGTGACGAGGATGAGAAAACTATAAGTCGCTGGTAAAGTTAATGAGATCCAGCTGAACGTGAATGGACTCAGGGGACCTTGGCTGGGCCTGAAAACTTGGATGGACCTGACGCGACCTCATTAGGGTTGAATAACCCAATAGGTTCTACATGGTAGGAAATTACCCTTGATGGTATTGGTCAGGCTCCAATGGATGTGATGGACCTATTGTATGTGCTCGACCTGGATCCTTCATTAAGGAATTGCTTGAACTGACTTGATTCCTTAATAAACGTGAAGTACAACCCCAGGCTTGTCTGGACGTGGACTCAGTAACTCCCAGAGGTCATCTGTTGAGGTTATAATGAAGCATAGTCTGTGCTGTACTGGTATGGTCCATGAGGGGAGTAGGTGTGTTGTGGTGTGGGAGCCACCTTTGGGTATGTTGGATTGTTTGTGGGCTGTATCTCTTGTTGGTATTGACCTTTCTTTATTAAACTAGCGTAAATGGGCCTGAAATGCCGGAAAAGAGTGTGTAGCGCTAAAACTCTGTGTAAATATGGCTTAATTGGTCTAAAAGAACTAATGTAATACTTAGCGTAACCTGGTTGGACCTGAATGAATCGGAACGTACAGTACATAATGAGACTAATTGGACATGGAGTGGTCTGACTAACCAACTACATTACTCTATTTTCAGCTTAATTAGGCAAGAAAATAATATGTCAGTTATCTTTTTTTTTTTTCATAAGGTTAGACCCACCGTCAGTTATAGTGGTATGATGGAGGTGTGCTGTTCAGCAGCGCGTTTGTTAACTCAGGTTTGGTAATATCCAGTGAATCAGTGTTGGTCGTTGTCATTAATAGTGAACTTTTTCTTCCCATTTCTCTAGCACTATACTTTGTCAAACACTGCGACATAATTTACACCAATCCCTGTTTTATTTTCTGCACGTTTATCTGGAGAAATACAGAGACCGTGGCAAAAAAAAAAAAAAATGAAAGAAAAAAAAGAAAGTAACATGTAAAGAAAAAAAAAGTGTCACAGAAAATTGGCTATTACTTCCTTTAGAAAAATAAGACCCTATGATGTTCACAAATGGCTACTAAACACGAAAGGTCCAAAAAGGCCTTTCATCACTTATAATGAAAGACGAGCAGCAGCAGCAGCAGCGGAATGGGGTAAGAAAAGACGAGGGGGAAACAAGGAGATGTAGTGCAACTTGAAGGCACTGAGGTAAGAAGAGAATGTAAAGGGATGCCTTTAACACCAGTGTCTACGGTGACGTCGTTTCATTATTAAATATGGCAATCTCCAGATGATGTTACTCAATTTCAGGACTACCGGAAATTGTAATGACGTCATCTGAGGTGGCTTTCTAACACCTTATCATTTGTCAGTTTTTAGCTTATGGCACGTTCATTGCTAAACTAGGAAGATGTATTGGTTTAGTTTATTCTTGCTACGGAACGTCCAGACGATTATATTCCATTTAAGGACGCACAAAGAGGTACAGGAAAATTTAGAGACAGTGGAGCAAGTGTAAACGGAAGAAAAAAGGATTAAAGAATCCCCAAGCTAGACCTTACAGTGAGATCATATAGCCCCACTAGGTAACAGGAGGGCGCTACCCCTCCCGGCACGGCAGTCCCGGGCGCGGCTCGAACTCGCGACCCCCCGGTCCCAAGCTCGATGCTCTACCTCTGAGCCATCGTGCCCCCAACTGGTAAGGCACTGGGGATAAATACGTGAGCTCCTTACCTGCATATTACCATCTATTGTTTTGTATTTTGGTTGACCTCAGACGACTCCACTATGCTCACGAGATACCAAGGATACCGGGATTATCTTAAAAACAAAAGAAACTCAAGGTTATCATCATTGTTATTATTATTTATTATTATTATTATTATTAGTAGTAGTAGTAGTACTATAGTAGTGGCGCACAACTCTGAGGTTGTCATTATCGTATCCTGGCAACCTACCATTCACAATTGCGTCCGATTTCGCATCATATTATATACGAGTCATATTATTATCCACGAATATATTATACACGAATATAATTATACACGAACATATTATACACGACTCACATTTGTCTCATATTATACACGAAATCAGACGCACTTTTGAACGGTAGGTTGCCAGGGCACGATAATGACAACCTCAGAGTCGCGCGCCACGACTATACTGTATTATTAGCGCTCACCATCCACTCACTCGTTGCATTGCTGCTCTCGGATGCCTGACCTCTCCTCTCTTCCTTCCTACTTTCCTTCCTTCCTATTCTGTCTGTCTTTTTTTCATTTTTTCCTTTTCCGTCTGTCTACGGTGACTCTACACTGAGTGACAAGCCAAATGGTTTCATGTGCACCAGGAAACCATTTACTACGCTGGGTGGTAACCATATAACCTAATTATGGCGCCTGGTGGTTTAGTGGGTAATTAAGGCGCTCCAATCGGATTGAGCCCGTGCAGGTTTATATCCAAGGGGTGACTAGGGTATATTGTTCACGTAATTCCACTCAAGGATGAGTGAGGCTGGTCACTCTTACCTAAAATGTCAGGAACAACTTTCCTAGCCCAGGGCTCCCACATTCCTCATGGAGCAACACTGGATTAGATGACCAATGAATGAATGAATTAGTAGTAGTAGTAGTGGTGGTTGTAGTAGCAGTAGTAGTAGTAGTAGTATATTTTTTCGAGGACAGTTTTGGAGGCCTACCCGTTTATTTCAGTATATAACAGGTTCATCTCTTCAGTAACATTACGCATTATTTTGTCTTGTTCTTTCTACAGCCAAATGATTTCAGTCAACTTGGGAAGGATTTTTCGTGCTGAATAAGTTAATGAAATCTATCATTTAACCCATCCTTTTCGGAAAATCTCTCTTGAACAAAATACATATAAACTGGAGATTGCAGCGCCGTCAACGAGGGAGAGGGTGAGGGAGACACGCTAAGACGCAACAACCACTAAGGTGACGGAGAAAGAAGAGAATACAGGGGAAGAAAGACGGTGAATGCGAAGGCAGTGGGAAAGTAATGTAAATCTTTATCAGCGAATTACCCACCTTACGCTCTTAGGTTGGTGAAGTCTTTTTCACTTTTGTCTTAGTCTGCTTCCCGAGAGGCTGTTTTGGACTGGAGGGGTTGGATATACAGTCGTCACATTTCACTGCCTGGATGATCCCCCAAACAGCCTGGTAAAGATAAGAATATAGTGTTAATAATATCGTCTGGCTGAAGGATTAAATTAATGAATGTCAATTTATGTCAGGCAGTTTTATGATGCTTAGTTGTTTTAAAGAAACTCATCACGTGGATCTTGACAGAATGGTTTCTTTTATTTTAACATTTGGGGTCTTGCATGTTGTAAGGTGTGTCCTGTAATATGTTTCACCAGATATTCAATGAATTATTACAAACAATGATTTGTTATTCCCAAGCCCTCAGGCTAATGTCATAATCAGTTCTGTGAAGAGTATTTAGATCCGATTTAAATAAATTTCTTTATTAACATTGCCCTTCGTCACACTCGCTTTCTGATCTACACCGCTCCTTCGCTCCTCACTTCTGTCCTACATTTTCCACCTTTCTTCCCACGCTTCTTTCCCTCTTATTCCCTTTTCTCCATCTTCAGTTCCTTTCTTATCCACCTCACTTTCCGTCCTCCTTCCTTTTTCCTTCCTCCCTTTTCCTTCGTCTCCCTCCCTCTTTCTCTTTCGTCTCCCTCATTATCACCTTATCTCTCCACCTCCTCATTCACCTTCCCTCTTATTTTACTCCTAGCCCCTCACATTGCTCGTCCGTTCCTCATTCTTCCACTCATCAGCTCCTCCTTTTCCTCTCTTTCCCTCTTCTTTCAACTCTCCATACTGTGATGAAGGGGGATTTGCCAGTTAGGTGTTCGAGAATCTTCCTGATGTTTACAGTAGGCTAGTTCCGGTATCGGTACGAGTCAGAGTTGCCAGTTTGCCTGCTGTTAGTGAACGTAGTTATTTCGTTAGTTATGCATTAAATTTTTATGCCCCTTTTCTCCATAATGTTTTATTTACGTGATTGTTCGTTAAATTATGTAATTTGATTTAAGTTTGGTAAATGATTTAGAGTGTTATGTAATGTAAGAAGTGTCACGAATTTTCTACATCGTAAAATTATGTAACGTAAATTGTGACATCGAGTGATTTTGCGGGAGGAACGAATTATTGTGAAATGTACAATGTTTCGCTCATTCTCTCAAACCGTCCGCTCGCGTGCTTGTATTCGCATCAAGTTGTCAAAACTTTCGTCATTCTTTCGCGAGTGATTGTTTTTATGTGCGGGCGGTGGATTCCTCTGAGCGATAATTTCTGAATTATTGCTTTCGCCTCCCAGTCGTTGCAATAGCCACGCCCCTTTCTCACACTCTTCACGTCGGACACTCAAAACCAGAGTTAGTCAGTCTGACTGTAGACACAGTGCATGCGGTACGCCTTGCGAAGGCTAGAGTGATCACTTTCTTAGCGATATCAGATCTCAGCTTGTATTGTCGTGTATCCCCGAAGCTCCCACCTGTTGGTGATCGTCTGCAGCAGCTCGGTCTTCTTTACCGATTAGTATTTCCTTTTGTTTTCCTAGGTTTAAGTTTTTGGGATATTTAGCTGTTTGTCTGAGTGTTTGAGTGAGTGTACTTCCCTTTCTTGATTTGAATTGGAGTCATGTAACGTAAATTTATTTTCTTGTATTCAGTAAATTTACAGTTCGTTTTCTTGAGCTTTGTTAAATGTAACAGTCGTGTTAAATTTTCCCACGTATTTAATACTTAAATCCGTTGTGCTAGCTAGGAGTTTGGCTCAGCCAAGATCCTGATTATTATTATTATTATTATTATTATTATTATTTGAATGTTAAGGGGAGAAACTAACTTTCTCAGAGGCCAACGGTACAATATTACAGCCTACTTGAGCGTCCAGTCTCTGCTGTGTACCGTTGAGAGAGTCTATAAATTCTTGACTCTAGAGAATTGGCGAAGTAAACCAGCATAAAGTGAGATCGCCACTTGATTTCACGAGTCTATTCTTTCTTAATAAATGACTCGATAGTCATTCCTAGCACACATAGCTATATA
>JAGKTI010023193.1:0-13813 GCA_018397915.1 Birgus latro
TTAGGTAAGTATGAGGAAGGAGGGGCAAGACCATTGAAGGTGAAGTTCAAGTCCCAGGCAATAGTAAATGAAATCATGAATAGGACATGGAAATTAGCAGACAAAGAGGGGTTCGAAAATGTCTGGTTAAGGAGAGATGCAAATGAGGAAGAAAGAGCTAAAATAAAGGAGTTAGTAAAGGAAGCTAAGGCAAAAAACGAACAAAGAACGGAGAAGGAGAAGACAGTGTTTTATTGGAGAGTTATGGACCAGAAATTGAGGAAGTGGTACCGACGGAGAGGAGGAGAAAAGACGGTATAAGTAATAACGAAAAAAGTTTGAAAGTGGCATACACTAATGTTGATGGATTAATATCGGCAATGTTAGAAATCAACGATTTCTTGAGGGTACAAGAACCAGATGTTATGTGCTTTGTAGAGACCAAGTTAAGGGAGAATATTGATATCCATATGGGAGATGGCAAATACAAATTGTGGAGAAGAGACAGAAAAGATGAAATGGGAGGAGGAGTGATGATAGCAGTGAAGAATAACTTAAATATAGATTCTGTGGAAATGGGAGGGTAGGGCTGAAGTGATAAACATGAAATTAGAAACTGGAGAGAACTGTAAGAGAGAGATAGCAGTAGTATATGTTCCACCTAAGACAAAAGCATGGATTGATGATGAATACCAGGAGATGTTGTCAGACATGGTTAGTTATCTACAGAAAGTGATTGAGAAAAGCAGCAATATAATTCTAATGGGTGATTTTAATCGTAAATTGGTGAACTGGAAGGAATGGGACTCGGGAGGCGGCGATGATTCGTGGGGCACTATATTGTTAAACATTATGATGAATAATGTAATGACACAGTGGGTCAAAGAAGAGAGACAATTCCGAGGTGATGACACCCCAGCAAGATTAGATTTACTGCTAACCAAAGAACCTGACGTAATTGAATCCCTGAAATATCTGTGTCCTATAGGAAAAAGTGATCACGTGGTCACTGAGTTCCAGATGATAATAGGGAACGTGGTGCCAAGAGATGAGCTCCATAGGCAGGGAAGATACAACTTTGGGAAAGCAAACATTACGGAATTGAGTAAATTTTTTGAAAATGCAGATTCGAGAAAATTCAGAGAAACGAGAGATTCAGAGGAAGTGGGATATCTTTCTAGACCTCTATAATTCAGGAGTGGATAAATATGTTCCAAGAGTAAGTGGGAAAGAATACAGGAAAAAGGAGTGGTTTAATGGAAGGTGTATTATAGCAAAAAAAGAGAGGGACATGGCATGGAACAAATGGAGAAAGAGAGGTATTAACAGAACAAAGGAAGAATATAAAAGAACTAGAAATGAATATACAAGAATTCGTAGAGAGGAAGAAAGGAACTTTGAAAAAGGTATAATTGACAAATGTAAGGATGAACCCAAATTGTTTTATAGATTTGTTAATGGCAAATTGAAACAAAAGGAAGGAATCACCAAACTGAAAGTAGAAGGAGAGGTCTATAATGATGCGGCAATGCAAGCTGAAATAATGAACAAACGTTTCCAATCAGTTTTTACTAATGAAGGGGAGTTTGTGGAGGGGGAGGGAGTGACTAGGAATGTGGTGATAAAAGATATAAAAGTGGAAGTGCAGGAAGTGTACAAATTACTGGAAACTCAAGATGTAAGGAAAGCCCCAGGACCAGATGGAATTTCAAATTGGGTACTGAAGGAATGCAGAGACCAACTGGCAGATAAGATTCACAGTTTAATTGTGTGTTCGCTGGAAGAAGGGAAAGTGCCTCGGGAATGGAAGAGAGCAAATGTGGTACCAATTTACAAGGGAGGAAACAAGGAAGAACCCCTGAACTATAGACCAGTGTCCCTAACCAGCATGGTTGCAAAATTGTGTGAGAAGGTTCTGAAAGATAGGTGGATAAAATATCTGGAAGAGATGAATATTTTGACTGAAAGTCAATTTGGATTTAGAAGTGGAAGGTCATGTGTTTCCAACTTGTTGAGCTTTTACTCAAGAGCGATTGATGTGCTGCAGGAGAGAGACGGTTGGGTGGATTGTGTATATTTAGATTTGGAGAAGGCCTTTGACAAGGTACCCCATAAGAGACTAATGTGGAAATTAGAGCATATAGGAGGACTGAAGGGTAACCTCCTGGAATGGATGAAAGACTTTTTGAGAGACAGACAAATGAGGACAGTAATAAAGGACAGGATGTCTGGATGGAGAGAAGTAACAAGTGGTGTCCCACAGGGCTCGGTGTTGGTGCCAGTAATGTTCCTGATTTATATAAATGATATGGTAGATGGAGTGAACAGTTATGCAAGTCTGTTTGCTGATGATGCCAACATCTTGAGGAAGGTAGAGGTTGAAGGGGACTGTAAAATGCTGCAGGAGGATCTGGATAGGATACATGACTGGAGCCGGATGTGGGAAATGAAATTCAACGCAAAAAAATGTAAAATATTGGAAATGGGTAAAAGCACCAAGAGACCATCACTGAATTATATGATGGGTAATGAACCAGTCACAAAAGCGAGAGAAGAGAAAGATTTAGGAGTGCTGGTCCAGGATAGTTTGTCACCTGAAAAACACATCAACAAGATAGTTAGAGAGACATATAAACTCTTGACCAACATAAGAGTGGCATTTCATTACATGAATGAAGAGATGATGAAAAAACTGATAGTGGCCATGATCCGCCCCAGGTTAGAATATGCAGCAGTAGTGTGGTCCCCACACAAAAAGAAAGATATAAACAAGATTGAGAGAATACAAAGAACAGCAACCAAGATGGTCCCCAGTTTGGCAGATCTGTCATATAGTGAGAGGCTAGAAAGGCTGGATTTGCCATCCTTAGAGGAAAGGAGAGAGAGGGGTGACATGATTGCAGTGTTCAGGACCATGATGGGAGTAGATAAAATTGATAGAGAAGATCTGTTTTTATGGGATAAGAGAGCAACAAGAGGACATGGACTGAAACTGAAGAAGCCGCGCTGCTTGAAGGACGTCAAGAAATATAGTTTTCCGTATAGATGCATAGACCTGTGGAATAGACTGGACAAAGAGATCGTCCAGTTTAAAAACTTAAATGAGTTTAAAGCTAAATTTGACTTATTAAGAAACAGAGACGGGACCCCACGAGCGTAGCTCATTTCCTGTATACCACAATTAGGTAAATACAATTAGGTAAATACACACACACACACACACAAATCATACCCACATACTTAGCCATAACCATGCTAACCAGCCACTCCTCAGTCCCAAGCTCTTTCACTGCCCACTTCACCACCTCCCCAGGGACTCTGTCAAAGACATTCTCCAAATCAACGGAAATAAAGTACAAATCCCTTTTGTTTCCTATATATTTTTCCTGAAGCTGCCATACAATGACTGTGGCTTCAGTGATACCTTTGCCTGGCATAAACCCAAACTGCATCTCATCAGTATTCACTCCTTCCCTAATCATATCTTCTAGAACTCTCTCCATTACCTTCATTATCTGGTGCAGAAGTTTTATGCCTCTATAATTCCATCTTTCCAGGGCATCACCCTTCCCCTTGTACACGTGTACAATCACACTCTTCAGCCAGTCATCAGGAACAACACACTCACATATAATTGTATTTATCAAATCAGTAACTAACCTCACCCCTAATGTGAGCAATATAATGCAATAACCCCCAGAAGTAGATCCTTTTGGAATACCCAAGCTCACAAGAAACCAGGCAGTGAGATGGCATCAGCACACAGAATGAAGGCACATCCTTGATTTCCCTGCATTACTGTATATGATAGAGATAATATTAATAATTACATGGCAGGTCTGCGTATGTTGAGTTGATGATACAGTAGGATATGGATATTGCAGGTTTGGTCAGCCAGAAATCATCATTGGTACCATCCCAGGTGCAGGTGGCACCCAGCGTCTCACCAAGGCAATCGGCAAGTCCCGTGCCATGCAGATGTGTCTCACCGGTGACCCCATCAATGCACAACAGGCATCAGATTGGGGTCAGTGGATCCACTTGATTTATATGGAATTTAATAATCTAATTTTATCAATGAATTTACAGTTAAGTTGGCCATAAGGCATACTGCCATAACAGTTTTTCTGTAATGTGGCACAACATTTGTCAGCACTTGTTTTTGTTTTCGTTTTTGAAGGCTCCAACATGCTTGCATGCGTCGGCCATGGTCACCTAATGGCGGCTCTCCATGCTGCTCAAATCTTTGGTGCCTCCCTGTTCAGTCCCTTAACTCTGAGGTCACACTTAATGACCTCGTCCCACGTCTTTCTCGGTCTGCCTCTGCAAACCCTCCCCCAATATTATTTCTCACCTTCTGCACCCAATTATCATCCCCCATCCTCCCCACATGTCCAGACCATCTCAGCCTACCTCTCCTCATCATAACACCAGTACACTCCAGTCTCATCCTATATCTCAACTCTTCCATCGTAAACCCAGCCCCCCCAGGCCTTGCACACAGGGACACACTGGACATCCACCTAATCATTGTCATTTCTGTACATTTAAGCCTGCGAATATCATCTTCCTTTACTGCCCAGGTCTCACTACCATACAGCATCACACTCCTAACACATGCTGCATACAAAGACCCCTTAGCACGTAAGGTGAGTCCTCTCAATCACACTCCTAAAACATGCTGCATACAAAGACCCCTTAGCACGTAAGGAGAATCCTCTCAGTGTCAGAAGAGGCAACAGCTCCCAGAACTTCTTCCAACCACTTCTCACCCTAGCAATTGAGCTAGCTCCAGTCCCACCTCTGGCACATAACATGTCTCCCAAATAACAAAATTCTTCCACACCCTCAAGAGACTCACCAGCAAGTTCAATCCTTTCACACCTAACAATCTCCACCTGCTCTCCTCGACATGCCACACATATAAAATCAGCATTATCTCACAGTCTACCTCTAATACCACTACTTCTCTTGTGCACCCATTTATCACAAACAGTGCGCAAGATGGAATTACTTCCCACACCTTTGTGGCAAACTGCACATGGCCACTCTCCCTCTCCTCTGATTGTACTGCCACCAGCCCTAGATATCATCACTTTTGTTTTATCTGCATTTACCCTTAAGCCCTTGTGCCCCATACCATCTCTCCACTTCTTAAATCTTTCTTCCGCCTCTTTTTTATTCTCTGCAGTCAACACCAAATTATCAGCATACAACATCTCCCACGGGAGTCCATCTCTGAAATCACATGAGAGGGCTTCAAGTACCATGATAAACAACAAGGGACTCAAAACTGACCCCTGATGCACACCAACATTCACAGAAAACTCATCACTCAAAATTCCATTCACTCTTACCTGGGTGTGAGCACCCATGTACATGGCCATAACCACCCTAACCAGCCACTCTTCCAACCCAAGCTTTCTCATTGCCCACTTCACCACCTCTCTAGGGACTCTGTCAAAGGCCTTTTCCAAATCAACAAAAGGACTTTGACAGAGTCCCTAAAAAGGCATAATATGATATTATAGAGTAAAAAATGCTTTCAGATTTACAAAATATATGTATTCCAGTGTCAGTAGTCACAGTGCATGACTTGTTCTCCTGAGCATGACATTTAATGAGCCATGAGGGTCATTTTGGACTATGTAGATTTGCTGTTCTTGCAGCAATCTGTGTTTAACCCCTTGGCTGCGATGTTTCTTTATAAAGGTCCGATCGACAGGCTGCGACGTTCCTTTTAAAAATTCGCAAATCATCGATTTCAAAAGTTGCTTCTTGTATTTTGGCGCAAGTACTTTGTGTTTTCATCCACTCACCCATGGGGTTGCCAGTTTGTCCTTGTAGCATCTTCCACACCGCATCATGCATTACGTAACCACGTGAGCCAAGTTTGCTTCAAGAAGTCATGGCGTCTACAGGTGGTCCGTTGTGTTCGCCCCAGCCTTCTGCTTCACTTGATGTTACCAAGAAAAGAGGTGCTAGAGGTCATATTCCACAGAAAAAGAAGTCTGCACCTACTAGAGACAGCAATTCTAGTGTGGAATATACTGTAAAATGTCTGAAAAAACAAGCCAGCACATCACGCTCCAAGTGATACCAACTCACTTGTGTTACGCCACCATGACTCACACACACTTGTCAACTTCTAGCCCCTCTAGAAGAGTGACTGAACAAATGTAAGTGCTAGAGATAAAGTGTAAGTGACTAAAATATAAGGAAAGTGAAGGTGTCTCATGTAAGCTATGTACGTTATCTTTCATTGAGTTTAGCATGTGGAGTCACATGGAGAGACAGACTAACAAATGAGGAAGTGAAGGAGCATTGTGGTGTGCTTGAGGACGTGATGGGAAGCGTTAGGAGAAACACGTTAAGGTGGTTTGGGCATGTGGAGAGGATGGAGAGTGAAAGATTGACGAGGAGAGTGTATGTGAGTGAGGTGGAGGGGGCAAGAGGGAGGGGGAGGCCGAGGATGAGATGGAGGGATGGAGTGGAGAGGTATATGAGAGAGGGGGGTGTGAGTTGGGAGCGTGGTAGTGAAATGGCAGGGGACAGAGTGACATGGAGGCGATTTGTTTGTGGCCACCCCATTCGGGATTGAGGCGTCTGGCAGTAGATAGATAGATAGAGTTTAGCATTATTTACTGTTACTGAGTAGTACTTAATGGTTAAGTATCACAATACTGTATTTTATTTTATAATGTTTGTAAAACAACAGTTTTGAAGTGCTAAGTGAACCAGTCAAGATAATGCAAAGAATGTGATGCGTATAGTGATGCATGGTCGGGAACTGAAGTGTGGTGAGTGGCGGCGTGGGTGGTGATGCATGACAGACAGCTACAGCGACGCAAAAAAAAAAAGCACCGAAAATGTTGTTGCTTCCACCTCACTCTGCAGTATTGTAGGAGCATCTAAACATTCACCGATGTGCTCATAGGTAAGAAGAAAGGTTTCCTTTTCATGTGCATGTTTTATTTTATTTTATTTTAATTTTTTTATTTTGTTTATTGGTATGAAAACTATTGCATTGAAAATGCAACAGGGATATGGCTATCGCCACCTTAACCGCAGTCAAGGGGTTAATGGTTGCCATGGTGGACTAAGTAGGCTCACTGTTCTTGCAACTAGCTATATTTAATAGTTGTCATGGTCTTTGAGGATGGATGGGTTGTGCAAAGACCCTACTTCAATTTATAAAACTGTATTAGACAGCCCCTTTTTACACCTTTGGGGGACCCAGCAGGATTAGGGTATAGATAAGAGGCTAGGCTTTTATAATCAGGTAATTTAAAGCATAGACCATCCTGTGTTCTTGAATTACCATGCTTTATTGTAATACAAGGAGGGTAGAAAGTTTGCAAGAGGATGGAAAAAAGACAGAATACAAGAGGGAAGTGAAGGAGCGATTTGCGGCAGATGAGGCAGGTGGAAGGTGTGTGGTGTGTGCAAGATATTCAGAGAAGAAATCTTTGCGGCATGTTAGGTGGTGTGTGGGATAAAGAGAAAACAAAAGGGGGTGCAAGGAACAGCATGATGGAATGAAGAGGTGAGACAAGCTGTGGCACAAAAGAAGAAAGCATATAGCAAGTGGGTGGGAAACAGAGGCATGGAGAAAGTTGAGAGATGAAGAAAAAGTTATATGTAGAGAGGAAGAAAGAGGTGAAAAGATCAGTAAGAGAAAGAAGAGAGTGGATGAGGATTCAAAGGAATTGAGTGTAAAGTGGTGGGAATGTAAGAAAATGATCTGGTAGGAGGTAAAGAGAGTTAGACAGGTTGATAAAGAAGTTAGTAGGGAAGTGAAAGATAAAAATGGTAGACTGCTAGTGGAGAAGGGAGAAAAAGCAAAGGAGAAAACACTTTAAGGAACTGTTAAACATAAAGAATGAAAGTAATGCGAATGTAAGTAACTGCAGAATGGCTGGGAAAAGGAGGGAGGCGAGAAAGGAGGAAGAGATCAGTAGGATGGAAGTAGTGGAAGCAATGAAGAAAGTCAAGATGAGAAAGCCCCAGGAATTGATGGAGTGTGTGGTGAAATACAAAAGAATACAATGGAAAGCAAACAGCAACAGACCTAATGGTCCTTTTGAGGCTGCTTGTAACAGAGTAGACTATGACTCCGAGATCTAATTCTACATGCTGAAAGATAAGGATAGTAAAGCAAGAAGGCTCCCCCCTCCTCCAAACCCTGCAGTTAAAACTGGCAGGAAAAAGTGAGAAAAATCACCATGCAGCATGGAAAAACTGGCATGGAAATTTCTTAGGAAAGACTGAAAACAAAAAGTTACATTCTATAATACTTTATCTATAAGCTACTTCTGAGAGAAAGTAATAAAGTAAAGTGACTAATCAAATAAATAAATAAGGCACGACATTACAGTATGTACGAGTACGATGAGTTAACGGGACGAATGAAGACAGCATGGAAAGTGCACAGTGTGAATGTTCAGGGGTAATGTGGCAGCCTTGCCTGGGGCTTTTAAGGTAGGCAGCAGTCAATCATGTCCCAGCTCCGTTCACTCTACTGTCACAAGGAACTCTTCCGTTCGGGACAAGTACACAAGTTACCTCCTGAAGCAGTGACCCCTGGTACATTGAAAAAATCCCGATGGTGGTCACTTAACCTACAGGGACCCTTAGTGATCCACAGCCCATCACAGGTCGAAAGTGAGAGTAGTGACCGTTAACTCAGGGCTGTCTGTGCAGATCCTAGTCTGTGCTTATACTACTTTACAGTATTTGCATTTAATAAACTGATTAATATATAATGACACAATGCGATGCTATGTACAGGTATGTTCAGTTTACGGAGTGTCTTGTAGACAACAGGGGTATGAACTTACGTGCAGCTGGTAAAAGTAAGTTATTCGGACAGAAACAGAGTCAGCTGAGGATTCTGCTGCACGTACTTGTCTGTATTGTTGTTAAATGTCTTAATTAAGATACCATTCATGGTATCTGAGGGTAATCTGTTCAAGATATTTATGACTGTTGAAGAAGTATTTTGCTTCATGTGACTGGAAATGCTTTCCCATAATTTTGCAGCCTTTGACTCGACTGGTCTATTTCAAAATATTTATTCATGTCTAAGTTGTCATATCCCTGCATGATTTTGAAAACTTCAATAAGGTCACCTCTTAACCTGCGATTCATTAAGCTTAATAATTTGAGTTCTTCAAGGCGTTCCTAATATGGTTTGTTTCTCAGTCATGGTGTCATTTTTGTGATTCATTGCTGTATTTTCTCTAATTTTTTATGTCTCTTCTGTACTGTGGAGACCAGACTTGCTCACAATACTCAAGATGGGGGCACACTAGCGAGTTGTACAAGGCAAGTATGACTTTTTCTTATTTAAGCTCGAAAGTTCTTTCAGTAAAACCCACCAACTTGTTTGCAATTTTAACCGCCCCGGTGCACTGTTTACTCGGTTTTAGGTCATTTGACAGTATCACACCAAGATCCTTTTCACTCTCTCTACTTGATAATTAGATATCGTTCATTTTGTAATTCACATGGACGTTGTTATTTCCAGTATGAAGTACTTTGCATTTTTCTATGTTGAAATTGATTTGCCTTTTTTCTGCCATCTTGCAAATGTATTAAGGTCATTTTGTAACTGCTACCACTGTAATGTTGTAGTTACTTTATTGGTTATTTTAGCCCATACACATACCAATGACGGGCTGGGCCTTTGTTAGTTTGTTGGTCTCTGACGTCAGTATGACGGCTTTGCTTGTCATCCGATGTAATGTCTAAGGAAATATTTAGGAAGTCATCATTTTTGTTAGATGATGGGCAAAAGTGGGCAGAACTAAGCCTGCCACAGCTGGAGCATGCGTCCTCACTTGGTTAGTCGGCTCACTGTTGTATGAGGGTCCTCACAGGTAGGATGTACACCTCTTGACTTCCCGCCGAACACTTATACTCCGTTTTGTCTCGTAATGTATGGCGTTATTATTGAAGAAAATACAACAAATGATGCATTATTGGAAAGGAAATTTATTCTGCTATGTATTGAAGCAAAAAATATATCTTGAATAGGTTTTTTTTTTTTTTGGCAAATATTTTTTTAAAGGAAAGTGTAAAACTTTAGCATGTCATCTAACTTCTGATCACTTTTTTTGCATTTTATTTTGTATATATTGCCTTTTTGAACAATGTTTGGCAGAGCAAAACTTTTCTTCTTCAAAATGAGACCAAAGTGGCCTTTCTGTGATGAATAGTAACTTTCCTGTGAGCATTAGAAGGAAACTATCTCTACGCGGCTGTCCTGAAAGACCTTGAGCGAGAGTTACATACCACAGCCAGAATTTTCGTGCACCCCTTTAAGGGGAAGGGTTAGTATCATCAGGAAATTTGGATATTTTACATTTTAAAGCCTCATCTCTGATGTTTATGTAGCTCGATCGGTAGAGAGTTGGCTTGCAGTCCCGAGGGACCCAGGTTCGAATCCTCGCTGGTGCAGGGAACAGTTTAAGAATTTGAATTTCATTAAATCAGGCTTTACTGATCTACCAGGAGACCCGCCGACATGTCGTAAAAATGACCCCGCTAATACCAATACACCAGTCCTGTATGAGACAGCCCTAGCATGTATTCAATATGGACGGTGGGTGTTAAGCGCCGAAGTGGTGACATGTAGATTGTAGGAGGACGACTGGGCCTTGATAGCAGGCTGTGAAGCCTATGCCCAGAGTCGGACACATAAAAAAAAAAAAAAAAAGTACAGGTATGCCCCAGTTTAATGATGCAGTTGGTTAGGTAAAAACCCATTGTTAGGCAGGGTATCATATGTCAGGGTAGATTTAACCTGTCTAGTCTCGGCCGATTTTTTACCCAACACACCCTCAGAACCCGACTGATTTTCAACTCCCCCCCCCCTCAAACCTCCGCTTTTGGTGAGAAACATCGAAAATTCATAGAGAAATCACCCTTCTGGGCTTATAAATGTTGGTACAGGTGTCAGTCAGCCTTACGTTTTCCTTCTTTCTCAGAGTACCAGGCTAATGAAAACGAACTATGGAAGGGTTAACTAATTCAAGCCACTTTAAATTACGTATTTATTTATTTATTCAAGCCACTTTAAATTACGTATTTACATATTTATTTGGTACGAATTTATGTGTAGTGCAAGTCAGTATTGGTTTCCACACAATAATATAGGCGATAAAAGCATTGTTCACCCACCCAAAACCCCAGCATATGGCACCTTCCTTTACGACAATACCACCTCATCACTTATGTTTGTTTCTATCTCTAGCTTCTTTGTTTCTTTGTCCTCCACCTCAGGAATCACTTTCACTGTGAATTTCGTCATTGGAGAGACCGTGAGGCAACATTTCTTTACTGGCCAGGTTACTGCTAACAGGTGAATTGCCGAGTGTGGGGGAGGGGGGGGTCAGGTGGGGCCAGGCAGTATCCCCACTTGACAGCAGGTAGAGGAAGGTCTCCCACATATGCCTACCCAAAATCACCCGCGAATCATGAAAAATGTCCAAACGACAGGCCTTGAAACTGACTGACGTACGATGCACATCGGTGGGTCTGTCCGCAGAAAAAAGTAGTGACGTGCATCGTACATCAGTGGGACTCGGCAGATTAATATGTAAAGGAATGGGATAAGTTTTTCAGCCTCGAGTTTCCCTCCCAACCAAGTCCAAAACCCACCCAAATGGGCCCAGAAACAAGTTTAAAGCCAATATAAGTGGCCTAACAGCTGTAAAAGAAGCAAACCTAAGCCTAACCCCTGTAAATAACTCACGAAAACTAACAAATAAAATCTGAAAATCGTCAGATATCTATCTATCTGTCTATTGCCAGACGCCTCAATCCTGCACGGGGTGGCCAAAAACAAATCGCCTCCATGTCACTCTGTCCCCTGCCATTTCACTACCACGCTCCCAACTCACACCCCCCCTCTCTCATATACCTCTCCACTCCATCCCTCCATCTCATCCTCGGCCTCCCCCTCCCTCTCGCCCCCTCCACCTCACTCACAAACACTCTCCTCGTCAGTCTTTCACTCTCCATCCTCTCCACATGCCCAAACCACCTTAACGTGTTTCTCCTAACGCTTCCCATCATGTCCTCAACCACACCACAACGCTACTTCACTTCCTCATTTGTTAGTCTGTCTCTCCATGTGACTCCACATGCTCCTCACAAATAACTCATTTCCACTGCTTTCACTCTTGACTTCTGTCCTTCCAACAGAGTCCAAGCTTCACTTCCATATGTTAGAGTTGGTATCACAATATTGTCATGTAACAACTTTTTCACTTCCATGATCACCTCCCTCTTTCTTATCACTGCTTTCAACAAACCAGCAACCTTCCTTCCCTGCTGCACCCTTTCGAGCACTTCACCCTCCAGACTTCCATCCTTACTCATCACACTGCCCAAGTACTTAAATTCACTCACATTTTCCATATCCTTCCCATCCAATCTCACTGTACATTCACTGGCTTCACATCTCTCGAAGACCATCACTTTATTCTTCCCTACATTCACCTTTAGATTCCGTTTCTTACACACTCTCCCAAACTCATCTACCACACCTTTCAGCTCCCCTTCGACTTCGCTCAACAACACAGTATCATCTGCAAACAACAGTACAGGGAGTTTCCAAACACTGCCCTCTCTCACTAGGGCCGCTCCAACATCCACTGCCCGACCTTGTATCTCTTTTATAACCCCATCCATATACAGATTGAACAACCATGGAGACATGACACATCCTTGTTTCAATCCAACCTTCAAATGGAAAGATTCACTCAGTTTGCCATCCACACACACTGCAGCCTTAGCACCCTCATATATACGCTCCACTGCCTTCAACAACTTCCCATCCACTGCATATATTCTTAATACCTTCCACAATCCTTGTCTATCCACCCTGTCATATGCTGTCTCCAGATCCATGAAGGCTGCATACAACTTCTTGCCCTTCTCTAGAAACTTTTCCACTACGGATCTAAGAATGAATATCTGGTCTACACAACCTCTTCCCTTCCTAAAACCTCCTTGTTCTTCTCCAACTAATTCCTCTGTAATTTCCCTAACTCTGTCAATAAGTATCCTACCATATACTTTTCCTATTACACTGAGAAGGCAAATGCCCCTATGATTACCACACACTGCTTTTTCCCTTTTTCCTTTGTACAGAGGAATAATTATACCTGACTTCCAATCCTCTGGGACTCTACCCTCCTCCCAAGCCAATCTGCACACCTTCCACATCCATTCTATTACTATCTCTCCCCCATGCTTCAGCATTTAACCACACACTCCATCAATTCCTGGGGCTTTCCCCATTTTAACTTTCTTCATTGCTTCCACCGCTTCCATCCTACTGATTTCTTCCTCTCCTCTCACAACCCTCCTCCTCCCTGCCATTCCCCAGCCACTTATAATTGCATTATTTTCATTCTTTATTTGCAACAGTTCATTAAAGTGTTCTCTCCATCTGTTTACTTTTTCTCCCTTCTCCACTAGTAATCTACCATTTTTATCTTTCACACCCCCACTGACTTTGTTGGAAAAAATTAAGCTCAGTAAACTGTACCCCAGAGTGACAATGTTCATCCCACCAATGGGTAAAACACATTAATCTAAGTCTAAAAACAGTTTATAAACCAACTTAAACACACAATTTTAGTCTAAAATATCATCAGAATCAGACAAAAAATCAAAACTCATTAAACCGGGCTTTGGCCATCGATCGTTAAGCGAGGTATGGTGGTATTTCTATCCTCATAGTTAACCCATCACATCCCGACCGATTTCCCACGTCCGATACCCCCAATCCCGAGCAATTTTGGATTTTTTTTTTTTTTTT
>JAGKTI010023194.1:0-14920 GCA_018397915.1 Birgus latro
GAGGGGGATGGTTAGGTAGTTAGTGAAACTGGAGCTCCAGCTCTCCCATCACCAGAATTTCCATTCCCCTCGGGAGTACTACCCTGTTCGGCCCGTGCTACAGCCTCCTCCTAACTGCTACAGATCAAACATTACTGTGGTGCCAGATACTGTATTTGTGTTTATCCGTGTATTTTGACTTTAGATTCAGAATGAAATCTGGATAGTTTTGACTTCCAAAATGTTTCTCTCAGACAGCACTTGATATCGCCACTCTAAAGCTTGTTATCTGATGCAGCTATACAAGGCGTAATGCAGCATTATCTAGCTATACAAAGTGTAATGCAGCATTATCTACCAAATATTAATGACTTTATATCGTGCCCTGAATGAAAGAAATCAGACAAATAATGTGACCACCACTTTGCATTTCATTCTCCATCCTCTACATCCCCTCCCTCACCCCACCCTCACACCATTGCCTGTCCCCCAAATCACCTTCCCTTCTCACTCTGACCCCTCCCTCTCAGCCCCTCCTACTCCAGTGTGACTTGCCAAGCATTAAGGAGTCAACCTGAGGCACAGGGTACGAGAGGATAGGTGATTATTTATGACCACAACTGTACATATGTAAGTACACCTAGATTAAGGTAAGTTCATGTGTATTGTATTGTTAAATACAGAAATCCCTCTACTATCCGACGTAATACAGCCAAAGGCATGACCGGACAGTGGTCTTGTCCGGATAGTGGCCCTGAAGCTCCAGCACGGGTCATTCATGACCCTAAACTAACCTAACCTAAATCAGAAAACCACCTACCTACCCCCCTAATGGACATGCACAGCACTTATTTAAGTCCCCTTTCACATAAATAATGCACACAAAGCATGAATCAACTGAATTTTAACCAAAAAATGATGATTTAGAGGTGAGTAAGGCATAGGTGCTCACAACTTGCCAGCAGGTGTAAGTATGCATCAGGCATGGAAATCACTATGAAAATCACCCTTTCTCACACCATATGCATTAAATAATGGATACAAAGCATGAATTCATTGAATTTTAACCCCAAAATGATGATTTTGAGGTAAGTAAGGCATAGTTGTTCATGAGCTGGCAGCTTAGTGTAAATAAGTATCGGACGTGGCAATCACTATGAAAATCATCATTTCTCACAACTTATGCACTAAAATATGGGATAAAAAGCATCAAATAAATAAACTGTTACCAGAAAAAGTTAGGTATGGCAAAGGTGTTCACTGTTCACCAACAGCACCGGTCATTCTTGACCCTAACCTAACCTAAATCAGAAAACCACCTACCTACCTCCTTGCCGGACATGTACAGCACTTATTTAAGACCCCATTCACATAAATAATTGGCACAAAGCATGAATTAATCGAATTTTAATCCAAAAATGATGAATTTGAGGTGAGTAAGGCAGGGGTGTTCACAAGTTGGCAGGTTAGTGTAAGTATCGGACGTGGCAATCACTATGAAATGCATCATTTCTCATATCTTATGCACTAAAATATGGGATACAAAGCATCAAATAAATAAACTGTTACCAGAAAAAGAGTTAGGTATGACAAAGGTGTTCACTGTTCGCCAACAGCACCGGTCATTCTTGACCCTAACCTAACCTAACCTAAATCAGAAAACCACCTACCTAACTCCCTACTGGACAAGCATAGCACTTATCTAAGACCCCATTCACATAAATAATTGGCACAGAGCATGAATTAACCGAATTTTAACCCCAAAATGATGATTTTGAGGTGAGTAAGGCAGGGGTGTTCGCCAGCTGACTACATAATGAACGTAAGGATGAGACATGATTATTACTGAGAAAATCACCTTTTCACAGCCCATGCACTCAAATATGGGACACAAGGCATGAAGTAAATAAAATATAACCAGAAAAATTATGATTTAGAGGTGTGTAGGGCAAAAATCTTCACCAGTTGACTAGATAGTGAACGTATGTAAGAGACATGGTAATCACGGAGAAAATCACCTCTTTCACAGCCTGTGCACTCAAATATGGGACACAAAGCATGAAGTAAATAAAATGTACCCAGAGAATGAGGATTTAGAAGTGATTATGGAAAATATTTAGCAGCTGACAATGTTTACTTACATGTCCATGATTGTTGTTTACTCCTTGTTTACCCCCACCTCTAAGGTTTTTACAGTGGTCATAATTGCTCTTGAAGCATGTCCAGTAATCCAATGTTTAACTACACTTAATCCTTAGCACTGTGACTTTTGATTATTTAAACAAGAACGAAAATACCGCAAACGATCGGACAGCTGTCCACTGCTCACGGGAGTCGAGACAGAACTAGTAGGAGGGGGATTGGGCGGGAAGGGAGCTAGTCTCCGCGTGCAGGAAATTCAAACTGAAACGGTCAAGATTTTTTTTTTTTTTTTTGTGGTGGTGGTGGGGCATCAGCCCACGATGTCCGAATAGTGATGTAACAGGATAGTGGTCGTCCGGATAGTAGAGAGATTACTGTACAATAAATAAAAGTTGCTTATTAAATATTTAGTGCTCAGTATTGACCAATAATACTTGCCAGAAACTGTTATTGCATTGGGGTGACCGACCATGACTGCCAGAAACTTTCTGGTCATTCGGCAGCTTCTGCTCTTTCGGCAAGTGCTTGGTCCCGAAGATGCCAAATGAGAGGACTTTTATAGTACATTTTCTTTCAACTAAGTTTTTCATTACAACAAATGATCATAAATCAAGGCTAAAAAAAAGTATAGGGCATGAAATGATTTTTTTACACTAAAAAAAGCTCACCATCCACACACACACACATACACAAGCACATCACTCGCTGCCTGCCTCTAACCTCATCACCACCATTCACAAGTAACTTTATCTTCTGAAGATTTTCTCTCTCTATCTATCTATTGCCAGACGCCTCAATCCCGAACGGGGTGGCCACAAACAAATCGCCTCCATGTCACTCTGTCCCCTGCCATTTCACTACCACGTTCCCAACTCACACCCCCCTCTCTCATATACCTCTCCACTCCATCCCTCCATCTCATCCTCGGCCTTCCCCTCCCTCTCGCTCCCTCCACCTCACTCGCATACACTCTCCTCGTCAATCTTTCACTCTCCATCCTCTCCACATGCCCAAACCACCTTAACGTGTTTCTCCTAACGCTTCCCATCACGTCCTCAACCACACCACAACGCTCCTTCACTTCCTCATTTGTTAGTCTGTCTCTCCATGTGACTCCACATGCTCCTCTCAAATAACTCATTTCCACTGCTCTCACTCTTGACTTCTGTCCTTCCAACAGGGTCCAAGCTTCACTTCCATATGTCAGAGTTGGTATCACAATACTGTCATGTAACAACTTTTTCACTTCCATGCTCACCTCCCTGTTTCTTATCACTGCTTTCAACGAACCAGCAACCTTCCTTCCCTGCTGTACCCTTTCGAGCACTTCACCCTCCAGACTACCATCCTTACTCATCACACTGCCCAAGTACTTAAATTCACTCACATTCTCCATTTCCTTCCCATCCAATCTCACTGTACACTCACTGGCTTCACTTCTCTCGAAGACCATCACTTTACTCTTCCCCACATTCACCTTTAGATTCCGTTTCTTACACACTCTCCCAAACTCATCTACCAAGCCTTGCAGCTCCCCTTCGTCTTCACTCAACAACACAGTATCATCTGCAAACAACAGTACAGGTAGTTTCCAAACACTGCCCTCTCTCACTAGGGCCGCTCCAACATCCACTGCCCGACCTTGTATCTCTTTTATAACCCCATCCATATACAGATTGAACAACCATGGAGACATGACACATCCTTGTTTCAATCCAACCTTCAAATGGAAAGATTCACTCAGTTTGCCATCCACACGCACTGCAGCCTTAGCACCCTCATACATACTCTTCACTGCCTTCAACAACTTCCCATCCACTCCATATATTCTTAATACCTTCCACAAACCTTGTCTATCCACCCTGTCATATGCTTTCTCCAGATCCATGAAGGCTGCATACAACTTCTTGCCCTTCTCTAGAAACTTTTCCACTAAGGATCTAAGAATGAATATCTGGTCTACACAACCTCTTCCCTTCCTAAAACCTCCTTGTTCTTCTCCAACTAATTCCTCAGTAATTTCCCTAACTCTGTCAATAAGTATCCTACCATATATTTTTCCTATTACACTGAGAAGGCAAATGCCCCTATGATTACCACACACTGCTTTTTCCCCTTTTCCTTTGTACAGAGGAATAATTATACCTGACTTCCAATCCTCCGGGACTCTACCCTCCTCCCAAGCCAATCTGCACACCTTCCACATCCATTCTATTACTATCTCTCACCCATGCTTCAGCGTTTCACCACACACTCCATCAATTCCTGGGGCTTTCCCCATTTTAACTTTCTTCATTGCTTCCACCACTTCCATCCTGGTGATTTCTTCCTCTCTTCTCACAAACTTCCTTCTCCCTGCCATTTCCCAGCCACTTATACTTGCATTACTTTCATTCTCTATGTTCGACAGTTCATTAAAGTGTTCTTTCCATCTGTTTACTTTTTCTCCCTTCTCCACTAGTATTCTACCATTTTTATCTTTCACACTCCCACTGACTTCGTTGGCACCCTGTCTAGCTAGCTCTCTTTACCTCCTTCCAGAACATTTTCTTACATTCCCTCCACTTTGCACTCAAATTCCTTCCAAACTCCTCATCCACTCTCTTCTTACTACTCTCTCTTACTAATCTTTTCACCTCTCTCCTCCTCACTACATATAACTCTCTCATCCGTCTCTCAGCTTCTTCGTCGCCCCTGTTCCTCATCCACTCATTATATGACAAAATTATGAGAATGGTCTGTTTACACTCAAACACCTGGACACACACACACACACCATACATAAGGGTGCCCACTTTCTACCCCTATATACCCAGGGAAAAGGGGAGGGGGGGACGAAACGAGCTCCACCTGCCACTACCCCAGCTCCCGACCCTCCCCCATATCCCTACTCAACTCCCCACTCCACCCATCATTCTTAACTGGCAGTTACATCTCAAGCTGATTTCATGCTTAACACTCTTGGTCCCACTACTAATACAAACACAGAAGACTAGGATATGTTAAAAGTATATTATATAACTATCAACACACTGCAGCAAGAAATTAATGCATTGTGACACTGACAGTAAAACAAAAACATTAACAACGGCCACCTCAGGCCTCATGTTTTTGGGTGCACTGCTTTGCAAACACACACACACCAGCGAAGAGGGCAGAGAGAGGATGCAGGTCATTATGTTCCGCACTGGCCACACCTAACAGGATCTTTATATGAGTCGAGCTCTGTACTAGGCTAATTTAAGTGATGTTCTAATATAGTAGAGGAAGTATAAGCAAAAAAATGTATTGTCCAAATAACAGAATACATTCATGTCAGTGCATGCAGAGGAATCTGCTGATACAATGTAAACATCAGCTGGGTGTCACCATTATCATCAGGTGGGTTGCAAGATGAGTACTATCTTTAGTAAAGTGAATATGGAAGGAGTTAAGAGATGGGATAGAGGTAGAAAACAGGATGATGACTGCTACCCAGAACTGGCTGAAATGTAAACATTTTAGTAGAGAAAGTGAATAAACTGGAGAAACTTTTCAAAGGGAAATAGATGAAATTCAGAAGTTATGCATGGAGAAGGAAGAAAATGAATAATTAATAAAGGAATTAAATAAAAAAGATAAACGATGAACTGTCAGTTGAATCAGTTTCACTTAGCAAGAAGGCTAGTGAAATGGCAAGCCTAGTTGTCAACCATGAGAGTATTATGGAGGAGTTCAGAAATGACAGAGAAAAATTTGGCAAGCAAGCAGTCTTAAAGACCAAAGCAATGACACTGAAGTGACAATAGCCCGGATGAATGAAATTATAAGAAAATGAAAAGATGAAATACCAACTACATATGCTCATGGTGGTGGTGATGGTGGTGGTGGTGGAGGGGGGGGGGGGGACTTGTCAAAGAATCAGCAGATATCAACAAATCTCTAGTAATCGTTTCGTTTTCATTTTTGAAGGCACCAACATGCTTGCATGCGTCGGCCTTGGTCACCTAATGG
This sequence comes from Birgus latro, assembly GCA_018397915.1. Taxonomy (NCBI): domain Eukaryota; kingdom Metazoa; phylum Arthropoda; class Malacostraca; order Decapoda; family Coenobitidae; genus Birgus; species Birgus latro. The sequence continues at coordinate 6,115 of JAGKTI010023194.1, forward strand.
TGGCTCTCCATGCAGCTCGATCTTTGGCAGCCTCCCTGTTCAGTCCCTTAACCCTTAAGTCACACTTAATGACCTCGTCCCATGTCTTTCTCGGTCTACCCATCCCCCAGTATTAACACTTCTCACCCTCTGTACCCAATTATCATCCCCCAGCCTCTCCACATGTCCAAACCACCTCAGCCTACCTCTCCTCATCACAACACCAATACACTCCAGTCCCATCCTACCCCTCAACTCTTCCATTGTAAACCCAGGCCCCCCAGGCCTTGCACGCAGGGACGCACTGCACATCCACCTAATGAGTGTCATTTCTGTATGTTTAAACCTGCGAATATCCTCTTCCTTTACTGCCCAGGCCTCACTACCATACAGCATCACACTCCTAACACATGCTGCATACAAAGACCCCTTAGCACATAAGGAGAGTCCTCTCAATGTCAGGAGAGGCAACAGCTCCCTAAACTTCTTCCAACCACTTCTCACCCTAGCAACCGAGCTAACTCCAACCCCACCTCCGGCACATAACATGTCTCCCAAATAAGAAAACTCCTCCACACGCTCAAGAGACTCACCTGCAAGTTCAACCCTCTCATGCCTAACAATCTCCACTTGCCCTCCCCGACACGCCAGTCACATAAAATCAGCATTATCTCACAGTCTACCTCTAATACCACTACACATCTTGTGCACCCATTTATCACAAACACTACACAAGATGGAATTACTTCCCACACCCTTGTGGCAAACTGCACATGGACACTCTCCCTCTTCTCTGATTGTACCACCACCAACCCTAGAAATCATCATTTTTGTTTCATCTGCATTTACCCTTAAGCCCTTGTATCCCATACCATCTCTCCACTTCTTAAATCTTTCCTCCACCGCCTTTACATTCTCAGCAATCAACACCAAATCATCAGCATACAACATCTCCCATGGGAGTCCATCTCTGAAGTCACGTGAGAGGGCTTCAAGCACCATGATAAACAACAAGAGACTCAAAACTGACCCCTGATGCACACCAACATTCACAGAAAACTCATCACTCAAAACTCCATTCAATCTTACCTGGGTGAGAGCACCCATGTACACCCTAACCAGCCACCCTTCCAACCCTAGCTTTCTCATTGCCCACTTCACCACCTCTCTAGGGATTCTGTCAAAGGCCTTTTCCAAATCAACAAAAACAAAATACAATTCCCTTTTCTTTCCAATATATTTTTCCTGAAGCTGTCGAACAATGAATATGGCATCAGTGGTCCCCTGCCTGGCATAAACCCAAACTGCATCTCATCGATATTCACTAGTATAAATGAAGAATAAATAGAAAAAAGAATCTCAAGAGACAAAAAGGAGGTGGTAAATATGATGAATATATTGAAGGATGTATCAGAGGTAATCTGTGATAAAGATATACAGGAACACAAAGGGCTAGGGAAATATGAGAGATGTAAGTCAAGGCCCCTGAAAGTAATCTTCAAAAGTGTGAACACTGTAGAAGAAATATTAAAAACTGCAAATAAACTCACCGAGAAATAGGAATTGACAGAAGTCAAGAGTGAGACCAGTGGAAATGAGTTATTTGAGAGGAGCATGTGGAATCACATGGAGAGACAGACTAACAAATGAGGAAGTGAAGGAGCATTGTGGTGTGGTTGAGGACGTGATGGGAAGCGTTAGGAGAAACACGTTAAGGTGGTTTGGGCATGTGGAGAGGATGGAGAGTGAAAGACTGACGAGGAGAGTGTATGTGAGTGAGGTGGAGGGGGCAAGAGGGAGAGGGAGGCCGAGGATGAGATGGAGGGATGGAGTGGAGAGGTATATGAGAGAGGGGGGTGTGAGTTGGGAGCATGGTAGTGAAATGGCAGGGGACAGAGTGACATGGGGGCGATTTGTTTGTGGCCACCCCGTTCGGGATCAAGGCGTCTGGCAATAGATAGCTGGATAAAAAGATGCCTAATTCAGGAGGAATGGGGATCACTAAAGGAAAAGAGGGAAGAAGAAAAACAAAAAAATAAGGAAAGATCAGAGGAAGAGGGAAGCAACTTTGTTTTACAAATCAGTGGAATTAAAAGTCAAAAAATGGTACATAAACAATAAGGACTAAGAAAAAGGAAGGTAGTAAACTCAAGTGTCAAATATGTAAATAACATGATTAAGCTGATGTACTCAAATGTCGACAGAATGGTATCCAAATTATTAGAGATAAATGGCAGATTACTAGTGGAGAACGGTGAAAAGTGAGCAGATGGAGAGAACACTTTAAGGAATTGCTGAACATAAAGAATGAAGATAATGTGAGTATAAGTGGCTGGGGAATTGCTGGGAGGAGGAGGGATGTGAGGAGAGAAAGAAACCAGCAGGATGGAAGTTATGGAAGCAATGAAGAAAGTCAAAAAGGGGAAAGCCCCAGGAATTGATGGAGTGTGTGATGATATGCTGAAGCATGGGGGAAAGATAGCAGCAGAATGGTACTGTCCCAGAGGACTGGAAGTCAGGTATATTTATTCCCCTGTGGGGGTGCTCACCATCCACTCACTCAATGTTGTGCTCCTTTGGGTGTCTGCCATTTCCTCTCTTCCTTCCTTCCTCTTCTGTCTTTCTTTCCTTCATTCTTTCCTCTTCCTTTTGCCTACGGGTGACTTTACACTCCCTCTTCTGTCTTTCTTTCCTTCGCTCTTCCCTCTTCCTTCTGCCTATGGTTGACTACACCAGTGGTTCTTAAACTTTCTTGTGCAGCAGACCCCTTTTATTAATATAATTCATGTGGCGGACCCTTAATTATGAGTAGATTTCCCTCCTACCCTACCTCTTAAGGTCATTATGGCATGCGGCGGGCCCACAGCCAGGCAGCAGCCAGTACAAAGTCGTCAAATCACAAATATCACTGCATTCTACAAAGTCATTAAATTGTTTCAAGATACTATTAATTATGTTTTATCTGATACTCAAATTACCCTCTGGACCACACTTTAAGAAACACTGCTCGACACTGAGTGACAAGTCAAATGGTTACCTGTACACCAGGAAACTGGTAGGTAACCATATAATCAAATGATGGCAACTGGTGGCTTAGTGGGTAATTTTAAGACACTCCAATTGGATTGAGCCTGTGCAGGTTTATATCCAAGGGGTGGTTGGGGTTTACTGCTCACATAATACCACTCAGGGATGAGTGAGGCTGGTCACTCTCATCTTAAATGTCAGGACCAATTTGTCTGGCCCCAGGCTCCTATGCTCCTCATGGGGTGGCATAGGACTGGATGATGGATGGATGGATGGATGGACAAAAGAAATGGAGAAAAAGAAGTGTGTGGTAATCACAGGGGCATTTGTCTTCTTGGTGTAAGTGGAAAAGTATATGGTAGGATACTTATTGACAGAGTTAGGGAAATTACTGAGGAATTAGGCGGGGATGAACAGGGAGGGTTTTGGAAGGGAAGAGGTTTTGTAGATCAGATATTCATTCTTAGATCATTAGTGGAAAAGTTTCTAGAGAAGGGAAAGAAGTTGTATGCGGCCTTCATGGATTTGGAGAAAGCATATGACAGGGTGGATAGACAAGGATGTGCAGAAAGTATTAAGAACTGATGGAGCAGATGGAAAGTTGTTGAATGCCATGAAGAGTATGTAAGAGGGTACTAAGGTGGCAGTGCGAGTGAATAGTGAACTGAGTAAATTTTTCTATTCGAAGGTTGGATTGAAACAGGGATGTATCATGTCTCCATGGTTGTTCAATCTGTATATGGATGGGGTTATACAAGATACAATGTAAGGCAAAGGATGTTGGAGCGGCCCTAATGAGCGAGGGCAGTGTTTGGAAACTCCCTATACTGTTGTTTGCAGGTGATACTGTGTTGCTAAGTGAAGACGTTGGGGAGCTGCAAGGCTTGTTGAATGAGTTTGGGAGAGTGTGTAAGAAACTGAATCTAAAGGTGAATGTAGGGAAGAGTAAAGTTATGGTCTTCGAGAGAAATGAAGTCACTGAATGTACAGTAAAGTTGGATGAGGAGCAAATGGAAAATGTGCATGCATTTAGGTACCTAGGTAATGAGTACAGATGGAAGTTTAGAGGGTGAAGTGCCTAAAAGGGTACAACAAGGAAGAAAGGTTACTGGTTCCTTGAAAGCAGTGATAAGAAACAGGGAAGTGAGCATGAAAGTGAAAAAGTTACTGCATGACAGTACTGTGATACCAACTCTTATGTATGGAACTGAAGCTTAGACCTTATTGGAGGGACAGAAGTCAAGAGTGTGAGCAGTTGAAACGAGTTTGAGAGGAGCATGTGGAGTCACATGGAGAGATATGAAGAAGTGAAAGAGCATTGTGGTGTGGATGTAGATGTGACAGGAAGCATTAGGAGAAACACACTGAGGTGGTTTGGCCATGTGGAGGGGATGGAGAGTGAGAGACTGACGAGGAGGATGTATGTGAGTGAGGCGGAAGGGGGAAGAGTAAGGGGGAGGCTGAGGATGAGATGGAGGGGAGGGGTATATGAGAGAAGGGGGTATGAGGTGGGAGAGGGGCAGTGAAATGGTGGGGAACAGGGCAACATGGAGGCAATTTGTTTGTGGGCAACTCTTACAAGATCAAGGCTTCTGGCAATAAAGATAGGAAGACCAAAGAAATGGAACCTCATATTATTTGCCCAAGTGAAACAAAATTAGTCCCATGGATATCAAACGACACCCTAAGCTTTGAGGATTACAATATATGAAGAAGAGATAGAAATTTGAAAAAAGAAGGAGTTCTGGAATTAACAAAGAAAAATCTACATGTCAAAGAGATACAACTAGACATACTGTCACAAGTAGAACCGACTGCATCAGATACTGACACATCTGAAGGGAAAATAATTGTGGCAGATTTATACATGTCACCCAAAACAAACACCTGGGAAAGAAGTGAAAACAAAGACTTGACAGAAAGTACAATTCAGAGTTTACGAGCCCTACTACATAGCGTGGAAAAGAAATCTGAAACAATTACATTAACTGGAGATTTCAACATAAATATAAATTGGAATACCATAGATGTAAGAAGCTATGAAGCTGTTTGGATCAAAAGCTCCTAGATCTTGTACAGAAGCTTTTCTTAACACAACATGTAAAGGAAAACGGAAAAAGAGGGCTTGATGATCCATCATTACTAGATCTTATATTTACCACGCAAGATAATGATATCGACAACATAATGTATCACCCTCCATTCAGCAAAGGTGACCATGTAGTACTAAATTTCTACTTCAGGACTGCATATGATGTACAATAAAAGTCCATTAATCTGAACACTGATAATCCAAAAATCCCAATAATCCAAATTTTTGAAGAAGGCTGACAAAAACTCCAAAGATAAAAAAAAAAAAAAATCAAAATTCAAAATTCAAACTGGGCGCCAAATACACCAAAGTGCCGAGCGGTGTGGTCATCAATCAGGTAATGCATGGACTAGCAACTCCTCGTAAACAACCAACCACTGTTGGATCTGTACCGTAGGTTTAAGGAATTTTCCACGGTAATACAAAGTTTTTGTGCTTTTACAGTGCATATTATTATTAATCCTGGACTTAAATTGGATTTACCTGCCTACAACTGTTGTTTTCAACCCATAACATCTCTTAATTTACCAATTACAGTTCATGTCTTCAGTAATACTTTAAGTAAAAAATTTGTGTAATATAAATGAATGAAAAGTTTAACCCGATAGCTGCTACGTACATCATATGAAGAATAGCGTGCGACTGCTATGTACATCATATTATCAAGCTGCTGCTGCTGCTGCTTTTTTTTTTTTTTTTTTTTTTTAAGGCGCGTTACATTTTTTCACCCAAATGTCCATCAAGCTTTTTTTTTTTTGCTTTAAAGGCACATTACATTTTTTTCACCCAAATGTCCATAGAGCACCATGGCCAAACTCAGGTAAATATTGAACTCATAATTGGTTTTCCTATTCTTTTCCATGCACTCTTTCATTTATAAAAGCAAAAATTATTTTTGTGAAAAAAAAAAAAAAATCCCATTTTTTTGTGCATGGGGAGATTGACCACGAAACCTAATGCAGCAGTTAACGGGTTAAACAAGAAATTAAGTGTCTTAGGGGTCCCACCCCAAAATCTGAAAAATCTGATTATCCAAATGATTCTCGGTCCACTACCATTCGGATTAATGGACTTTTACTGTAGTTAGCAGTAATGAAAGTTACAAAAAGAGCCTAAATTACAAAAAGGGCAACTACTGTGACCAAAAGAAGTACTTCATAGAAAGAGATTGGAAAAAGGTGCTTAGAGGACAAGATATAAATTCTGTAAATTATATGAAACAGTTCAAAATTATATCCCTCAGCACAAAGACACAGAAATAAGGATAAAGAAGTGGTTTCTTGCAGAATGTAAAAAATAAAGAGAAAAGAGACTTGCTGTGGAATACAGAAGACACAATAGTGAGAGGGCATATAACAACTATAAACCGGCAAGAAATTACTATACAAGGATAGGAAGAGAAGCTGAAAGGCAGTTTAAGAAAAATATTTTAAATAAAAGTAATCATCAACTGAAGCGTTTTTACAGCTATGTCTGAAGCAAAACCAAAGTTAAGGATAAAATACAGTCCATCATGGATGATGGGATAACCTATATCCAAAGAAAAAGATACAGTAAGACCTCACTATAACGGACTAATTGGGGCTCAGGCCAGTCTGAAATATGCGATTTTCCGATAAAAGCAACATCCGGACTTACCCCTGCTAATCCGGACTTTTTCCGATATATCAGACATTAGTCCGGATTGCATCAGTGGTTTTCACCACCACTGCAGTATTGTACTGTGTTATACCTTCACTACAATAATCAAATGGTATAATAATACTGTACTGTGCACTGAAAAACATGTCTTTTACTTGTCTTATTGTGGTGAACATTGCTGAAGTTGTCAGGCAGTCCGGACTGCTTTCTGGCTATATCAACTTTTTCCGATATATAGGAGTTTAGTCCGGTAGCTCCTCGAGTCCGATAAAAGCGAATTCCGGTCCACTGAAGTCCGTTATATTGTGGTTTTACTGTATTTGCAAAGTTCTTAACAAAAATTTCCAATCAATTTTTACAAACGAAAGTAATTTTGAGAGAGATGACAAGGAACATGCATGCCCACACATATTACCAGATATACATTTACCGGAACAAGAGGTACAGGAAAAGTTGGGTAAGTTAGGAAGAGGTGAGTATATTAAACAAAGGAAAAGCAAATGGCCCTGATGTAATTTCAGGTTGGGTGCTGCATGAATGTGAAGAAGAGTTAAGCAGACCAATATATTTAATATCCAAGGAATCCTTAAGTCAAGGTAAACTACCAGATATTTGGAAGAAAGCAAACATTGTTCCCTTATTCAATAAAGGAAATAGACAGAACCCACCCAAGTACAGACCAGTATCCCTGATCAGTGTTGTAAGCAAGGAACTAGAAAGCTAGTAAGTAAAACATGGGTAAACCACCTGGAAAAATACAGTATGATAACAGAAAGACAGTTCGATTTTAGAAAAGGAAAATCTGTTACAAATCTGTTAAGCTATTATGACAGAGTTGCAGAAACACTACAGAAAAAAGAGGGATGGATGGACAGTATCTATTTAGATTGTAAGAAAGCATTTGACAGAGTACTGCACCAAAGACTGACAGAAACTGTACCATCATGGAGGAATCCAATGTAATCTGTTGGATGCAGGATTTTCTCAGAAAAAGGGAAATGAGAACAGTACTAAGGAGTTATTCCTCATCATGGAGGGAAGTGACTAGCAGAGTTCCACAGGGCTCAGTGCCGGTATCAATTATATTTTTTGTATACATGTATATAAATGATATAGACGGGAACACTGGAAATGGAAGCTATCTAAATATGCTTGCTGATGATGCAAAAATACAGAGGAGCATTACAAACACAGATTCTTGCAGAGAGCTAAAAGATGAATTAAATATGCTCCATGAATGGAACAATATATGGCAAATGGAATTCAATGTAGGCAAATGCCATGTAATTAAGTTTGGTATAAGTGGAAAAAGACCAGACTCAGATTATAAGCTAGGAAGTTCAACACTACACATATCAGAAAAAGAGAAGGACCTAGGAGTGATTATCAATAACAGACTATCTCCGGCTGACCACATAAATGAGAATGTATGAAACATGCACACACTGCTTCCTAATATAAGAACAGCGTTCACATATAGATATGAACACATGCTGAGAAAGATAATAACATCATTCATCAGACCAACCCTGGAATATGCATTGGTGGTCTGGAATTCTCTCAAAAAACACACAAATAAGACTAAAAAAGTACAAAGGGCTACTACAAGATGGGTACCAAGCTTAAAGGATGTAAGCTACGAAGAATGACTAGAAAAACTGAACCTACCTATCATTACAAGTGAGAAGGAAAAGAGGAGACATGATTATGCTATATAAATGCATCACAGGGAAAGAGAAAATACACATCAATGAGTATAGTCTATGGGGATGCATCAGCAAGAAGACATTGCAAAAACTGCATGAAAAGTGAGGTGACAAAGATATAAAGAAATTCAGTTTCCCAAATAGATCAACTGATCAGTGGAATGCACTACCAAATGAAACTGTGTGCCAAAACTATTCATAAGTTTAAGGATATGTGTGATAAAAATCGTTTAATGCATGGGACAGTATGAGCTTGACTCATTCCTGTAAAGATACAAATGGGTAAGAACAATTAGGTACATTATGGTGAGAAAACACACACACACACACACACACACACACACACACACACACACACACA
>JAGKTI010023195.1:0-14919 GCA_018397915.1 Birgus latro
GCGTGTGTGTGTGGGTGGGTGGGTGTTTGTGTTGCATGCACCTGAATAAATGAATATCCATGCTTGTATATATGAGTACTTTACTACATTAAGTTTTTATCACACGAGCGTGGCCTTTCCAAGTTTTGTACTGAAGTTAGTCTTTCAGAGGATCCTTGTTATGCTTCATAGATTACCACAGATACCGGGTATTTAGAAAGTAATATTACTTGTGAATTATCTAAAGATTTGGTTATTCATACCGTCACCATAACGAAGTTACCAGAAAGAGCATAACTTGATGCCAGATTCTCAAACCTTATTACTTTTGGCGCAATTTCAAATATTCTACCGATGTATAAGGTTTGGATAATTTCTGTTGATTAAGTTAGGATAGGTTACGATAGGATAGGTTACTTTAGGGAAGATTAGGTTATGATAGATTTGGCTTTGTAAGATCGGACTCAGGCTGAGATTTGGCGTAAAAAGTACTAGGGAGTTCTGTAAGTTAGTGCAATCCTCGGTAGTTAAGATGCACGAGAATTAGAAAGCGAAACACTCCAATTAGGATAAGCTATGCTGGGTTAGGCTGGACCGTTAGGTTTTCTATAGATTTGAATGTTTGGTGCCCTGACGTGTCCCGTCTACGAGATAATCTGTACAGTAATCAGTGAGTCCAGTCGGCAAACAGGCTGCCACAGCCGAACTGGAGTTTTCCTTAAATTCCACAAAATATTTATATATTATTTTTGCTTTGCACTTATTGTTGTCTGAAATTACCAGATAACTATCTGTGTTGCACAGTGTAATAATATTACTTTCCTGAAGATCGTGATATTGAAAGAAGTCACAATAGCCTCGTTCTTGTAAAGTTTTACCCACATATTTATATAACTAGTGTTTGATTTGTCACAGTTATGAGGTAACTTTGCTTTACCTCTGATAGTTTTAGCGATTCACTAAAGACCTTCAGGATTCTCAAAGTATCCAGGAAATAGTGACAGTTTAGTCGATAATCTTTCCCGAATATTTGTCACTATTACCAGCGATTTACCCGTGACTTTTATGTCTCGCCCAGGAAGCGATTTTGTATTAAGGATTATGATGAGTCGAAAAAAGGACCAATTAATAAATTGTACTTGTAAATTATATTGAAATTTTAATATACCAAGAAACAACGCAAACATGCACTCAAAGATTGCAACACCTGCACATTACCATTTATCTAAAGGTCCACTTATGCGACTGGGGGACACCTAGTTTTTGAGGATGATAATGAAAAGGTGTTTGAAATATTTCTGTAGATGAAATGATAACGAGCATCTGTCCCAGTTCTAATTTACTATTTATAATCCGATTCGTCACCATTCTTTAACTAGTGAGCTGCGTGTTTGGACACGACTGGTACCCACAAATCATGTGGGGTACATTCAACCTTGCCCTGTGATCTCTTCTCAAAATTGAATATCACCCATTTCTGTCCCAGGACCTAGACACAAAATTTGATTAGAAGAAGAAGAAGAAGAAGAAAGAAAGAAAATAAAGCTATTTGAGCTGACCTTGCCCTTGACCTGACACCTATATTGGCCTAAAAATAGACCACCTGCTCCTCTGATGGGCCTAAGTCGTTATCTAGATTTGTTACAATACCATCTAATAGTTTTACGTAACCTTCTTCACAGACAGACAGGCAGGAAGACAGATAGGCTGGATCAAACATATAACATTCCTTCTCTGTGTCTGCCCTTCTTTCTATTTCATCCCTCCATCCTGTCACATTTTATTGTTGTCTGTTTCATTACAGGTGGCTCTACGCTGGTAGAACCTCATGGTTTCTGTTACTCGTAATATAATTCACAACAATGAGTTGTAACCATATAACCAAAACGAGGTGAAGTTGATCTAAGGTATCCCTGTTAACTGGGTGGGGAGACGTAAATGCGGCGTCCATCGGAACCAAACGTCCACACACTTTCCCGTGCTGTGCAGTGGCGAGGTGCTGTCTGCTGCAAGGAAACATCATTTCAATGCACAGGATGGCCTTTCAGGGCCATGTGGTTGATGGGTCTACTTGGCCAGACAGATCCGGGTTACTCATTAACTATAACTAATTGTTCGTGCGACTCAGGGAACGTGTTACAGATTGCTGGGTGGTTGGAAGTTCGTAACTCGGTAACATCAGTCTACAAATTATGAAGGTTATCTTCCGTGTTGCAAGAAACATAGGAAACCAGAAAACTGGGTTATTTTGGAGACATTACAGACACAGCATATCTATGCACATCGTCGAAAAGCCTATGGAAAGAGAAAAGAGTTACTTAATGTAATTTTTTTTACTAAATTTACCACCATTCGAGTGTTGCTGAAAAAGAACAAAGTGCCAAACTAAGTACGAAGACTAGGTTATCTGGGAAACGAATAAGCAGCAGATTAAAGGTGATCACTTCCACTTGCAAAAAAGTAACAGCTGTTACTTAATTGGCTTTTCTTAAAAATCACCCTCATATTACAGCAAAAGCCAAAAAAAAAAAAAACGCTAAACTGAGCTCCAAAACTAAGTTATCGCGGAATCTATTAAAGCTATAGCCGACCTACGTAAATCCATTTAGTGCATTTGGAAAGGTAATATGTGCTTCGTACGTAGTTCTTTTTTTTTCGTCAACAAACTACTTGAAATGATAAAATGCACCAAATTCAGCATACGTGCTGAGTTATATAGGATAATCAATGTAGCTGGAGCTGATGGAAGGAAGTTCTGTCCCGTTTTGCCGATCGGCACCTTCGCGCCGCGCACCAGTGGCCTCGTCCAAATTTTGTTGGTCTTACAATAGTCTGGTCAGTATTCATAGTGTTACCTGTGTATAATTGAAGTTATATTGTTTCGAAGATTCTTAACCATGGGATTGCAAGCTCTAACAAGTTCTACACTTTCATGTGTTGGCGCCTTTAATGTAATCTGCCACTACATAGATCATTAAATACTTTCTTTACAATAAAAGTAATTGCACTAAGTGGCATTGCTAAGTGCTTTCCATTCGTCACGCGCCTTGCATATGCTATAAATTTCAAATGACAAATAATGTACTTCAAAAATGTGTAATTCCATTCTTTGAAATTATTTGCCCCAATGTTCTGAAATTGCCTCCAGCCACGTGCATTATTTTAGAGTCTAGAGTCACATTGTTTCTGGTTTCGAAAGTAAGAATTAGTTTTCCTTGATGAAGTAAAATTTAGATTCAAGCCAGAGCCAGAGAGGTAAGTAAAGTCTGATGGAGTTGGTTTCCTCATTACACAAAGCCAGTGAGTATTTTACTTTGCTTGAAAACATACAAGACTGATGAAGTGACGCCAAACTGATATTTCTTCTTACATGAACACATTCAGGAAAAATGGGGAGGAGGACTATGTTTTATGTAACGACGGCGGTACAACATTTGAGAGGGCGGTCTAATATATCTTAATTCTAGATATAAACCATCCCTTGCTACTTGGTCAGATAAAAAAAAAAATGGCAGGCATCTGCTGCGAGATGATTACGTTGTAATGGTCAGAGATAAGCTTGGTATGGTGGTCTTGGTACACGATGATTCGCTTTTATTACTGTACACCCGGTGGGGCAGCGAGAGCAGTGTTATGTTGTGAGTGATGTGTGTGTATGTGTGTGTGTGTGTGTGTGTGTGTGTGTGTGTGTGTTGTGTGTGTGTTAAAGAAAAAAAACAGTTTCCGTCCACTTGTAACAAAACTTGGCGAAAGGTTTGAGGCTCAGCCAGTGAGTAAACCTATTGTTTTTAGAACAATTTGTCAAAGGCCAAGGCCACAGGGCAAGATCAGACGTTGACCTACCAGATCAATTTTCAGTTTTTACTCAATAAAACCAAACTTGTAGAAAGATGTAAGGGTAAGACAAATGAAGAGACTCAGCTTTGAGAACAATTAGTTAAAGGTCAAGGTCACAGGACAAAGTCAAGGTTCGATTCCTGTGTGTGCTTCTTAGCAACACAATTTGGACAGTTTTATTCCCTGTTACCAAATTTGGTGGAATGGCTGATTGTATGGAAGGAGTTATCCTATTTTTACAGAACAAAAGATCAAAGGTCGAGGTTACAGGACAGGGTCAAATTTCAGTTTTTATCTGATTTACATAATACTTTATGGAAGGTTTGATGATAAAGGATAAATACAAGGAATCTATTATGAAAACAGTCTAAGTCCAAGGTAAAAGGTCAAGGTCAGTTGACAAGGTAGCCGGACTAATTCAACTTAAGCAGCACTGATATGGTTTGCATTGAATCAAACATGGTGTAAGTGTTAAGGGTCAAACATGAACAAAGCGATTCAAATTTGAGATCAATCAGCCTAGGATCGAGGTCACAGGGCAAGGTCAAAGTTCGAACTTTCTGTCTGTGTGAACAAAAATAATAAAAACTTGGTGGACGAAATGAGGATGACCCAAGAGACTGACCTATCATTTCTGCTTATAAGAGGTCAAAAGCCAAAGTCACATGGCAAGGGCAACTCAAATTTCTATCCAATGTCGACCAAACTTTGTGTTAGGGTTCGGGTCAATTGAAAAATAAAATGGTTTTGAGAAATATCAGTCAAAGGTCAATGTCACCGGGAAAGACCAAATGCTAAGTTTACTGGGCAAAGTCAAGTCAAACAATCTTCATCTGATCTGAACCAAACTGGTGGAAGGGTTAGGTGTTTGACAAGAATGAAGTACTTCGATTTGGGGAGTAATCCTGGGCAGTCAGGGACACGGGGACAAACAAACAGTCGGCCCTGAGACCAGTTGGTGGTTAGGAGTGTTGCACCAAGTTCTCCTTCTTGTTATTTATATGTTGACTGTACAATTTATATTCTGAGCATAGACTTGATATTATGTTTTATAAAGTTCTTCAGCCCTTTTACATGACACACACATTCGCATGCCAACACTTCAGCACCAATACCTAGTGTCCATAATCAAGTCATTCTAGGGTTCTCATTCAGAACTTGTATAACAGTACTGTCATTTTTTCTCTGACGTCAGTGGGTTTTGTTTCGTGGAAAACTATTGTGTATGACTGTTCGACTGTAAGCCATAAAATTCACTCCTCTTGCATCTCTTTTTTCCCTCATGGAGTTATTATTTCCCTGTGGACCCATTCTCTACCATGAACTATTTTCACCCTGAACTTATTTCCTATATGGACTTATTTTCCATGTTGGATCTGTTTTTCTCATGGGCCTATTTTTCCCAGGGACCTATTTTCCCCGATAGAACTATTTCCCTTCATGATCCTTCTTTCCATTGTGGGCTTACTTCAGTTATATTTTTCCCCATGAATATATTTTCCTTATGGACCTATTTTCTCCATGTACTCATTTGGCCTTAGGGACCTATTTTCATTGTTGTCCTCCCTTGGCATATTTTCCCCATGGACATATTTTACTCCTGACCTTATGTTTTCCTCAGACCAATATTCCCTATTTTCCTATGGACGTATTTTCCCTGTGAACCTATTTTTCCCATGAATCTCTTCTTTTAAACGACTTCATTTCTCACTATAAGAATACACTGCATCTCCACATGGACATATTTCTTCCCATGGACACATTTTTCTCAGGGCCTTTTTTTTCTCTCTCTCTCTCAATGGAAGGCTAACAGTGCCACATGGGTCAATTCCCCCGGTGGATATATTCTCCTATGGGTCTATTTTCCTACAAGAATGTATTTGACCATGGGCCTGTTTAGCTTATGGACGTACCTTCCCCCATTCACTGACCCAACAATCCACCTGCCAACACATCTACCAAATTACAGACTGCAGCAAGCCCACCTCCTGCCTTGTCACCCAGAAAGCCACATATCCACCACCTCTCCCATTCACTCCACCCACTAAGCTCACTCCAACCCACACTCCCACTCCACCTACCCACTCACCCACTACACCCATTCCCTCCACCCACCCACCTGATCGCCTACCCCATCTACCCAAACTCCCGCCCGTCCCACCCTACCAATCCCAGCTACCCAAGTACTCACTCTGTCCACGCTGTTTGTCCACCCATCCGCCCACCTACCTACCGACCAGGCCACCATGAACCACCAGCCCGATGGCTTGCAAGTTTTCACAGAGAGAGAGAGAGAGAGAGAGAGAGAGAGAACGGTTTGTTTTGTATGAAACTGATGTCATTGAACTCTTCTCTTCTCCAGCCTGGAATTAAATTCTCGCTTTTCCGAATAGCACATTTGTCTAACATCATGACTTATTGTTGACCTGATCATCCTGGGCCCTCGATGACTCTTCCTTATTAAGGAAAGAAAACTTGCGACACCGCTGTTGGTATGAATTTCTCAATCCCATCTTCGGGCAACACACACACACACACACACAACCTAAGGAATGCCACGGCTCACGGCTTTGCTGGGGAGTTCCATTACCTTTCTGTGACGACCATCGTCGCCAAAGGCTATACGGGCATGCATGATGAATTTTGGTGTTTATTTCTTATGTAGAGATTATATTTGTCGAAGCTGGTTTACTTTCTTCATAAGCTGCTCAGCTTCACCACACGCAAGGATTTCATTCTTAAATAATCCATTGCAAATGAAATATAATATCGCCCTTTGCCCAAAAGTGCACGACCACTGAACTGATACAAAAAAGAGAATGGTAAAAGTATGCTGGTAGTTTCGGAGACCTTCCAACAGCATTTCGTCATTGGCTGAATGCAGACATACACAGATCTCAGATAAGAACATTTTATTCACCACAGCCGTGGCACTCTTATGAAGTTCGTGCTGATAGTATGTCTTTTCATATGACTGCTTATGCTCCAATTATGTCGGTTCATACCAGTGAGACATAAAGTATATATAGAACACACAAACGTAGTCATTACAAAACTCATTTTTTTTTTTTTTTTGGCTCTCTCTATATACATCCCTACTGATTTGTGCTGTACATCAGCAAAGAAAAAGAATGATCCAATCACTCTCCCTCTGCGGAGAATGTCTGATCCTACAGTGGACCAAATTATAGATTCCATACAGATACTACTTCCACCGAAAACCCCATGCCATTTGGATTGTTATGACCACTTCCCATCACCATGCTCCTTATGATAGTACTATCATCCCGGTCACTAAAAAGTCCATTTTTAAGGAACCAAAACCATATTATCAAGGCAACTACTTCCGTTGAGACTTTTATCAATACTTTACTCACCACTCACTATCATCGTCACAACCAACTTAAGTACGACCATGAGAACTATAGCCATTATGAGGAGTACTGGTACAGTTACCAACATTATGCATATCAGTGAGACTGCTGTAACTACTATCATCATCATCATCATCATGTGCATCACCACAGTGAGGTTGAGGTAGTGGTGTAATCGGGAAAGTACTTGGCCCGTAACCGGCAGGTCGCAGGTTCGTTTTCCGGACAGGACATGACACGTCATTTTCAGCGTGGCCTGTTCGTACCTATAAATGAAACAGGGACGTGGGTTGGCGGCAAGACTGGGAAATCAGCGTAAACTGAATGTCTACTTTCATGTCCGTAATGTAACCGATAGGGAAAAATTTCCTCCTCCTACTCCTCTTAAAGATTACTTTGCGTCTGTTTTTACAGTAAACACCACCAAATGCCTACTGTCGCCCAAAAACCAAGCAAATAGCACCGTCCCCAGTAACTATACTATCCATAATAGCGATATCCTTTCAGCCATAAATAGAACAAACATAAACAAAACCCGTGGCCATGATAAAATATCACCGAGAATTCTGAAAGAAACAAAAAATGAGATACCGCTGCCACTCTCTCTCTTATTCAACAAATCGTTAAATACTGGTAAAAGTCCATACGAATGGAAACTAGCAAATGTCACACCAATTTTTAAAAAAGGAAATAAGTCGCACCCAGGAAATTACAGACCAATTAGCTTAACATCAGTGGTGTGTAAGCTAATGGATACAATCATAAGAGATAAAAATAGTTAATTATCTAGAAGAAAATAATATAATTAAACACTCGCAGCATGGATTCAGACATCGTCGTTCATGCTTAACAAACTTACTGGACTTCTTCCATGATGTTTACAAATCATATGATGACTCAAGAGCAGTAGATATAGTTTACCACGACTTTCAGAAAGCATTTGACACTGTCCCTCGCAAGAGTCTTGTAAGCAAAATAGAAGCCCATGGAATAAAAGGAAAAACGCAGAAAGAAGAAAGCATATAGTGAGTGGATGAGAAACAGGGGAAGTTGAGATACGGAGGAGAGAATTATATGCAGAGAGGAAGAGAGAGATGAAAAGATTAGTAAGAGAGAGTAAGAAGAAAGTGGGTGAGGAATTTGGAAGAAATTTGAGTGTAAGGTGGAGAGAATGTAAGAAAATGTTCTGGAAAGAGGTAAAGAGAATTTGACAGGGTGGCAAAGTAGTTAGTTGGGGAGTGAAAGATGAAAATAGTAGATTACTTGTGGAGAAGGAAGAAAAAGTGAGCAGATGGAGAGAACACTTTAATGAATTGTTGGACATAGAGAATGAAAGTAATGCGAGTATAAATGTCTGGGAGACGGAAGGATTTGAGAAGAGAGGAAGAAATCAGTAGGATGGAAGTTGTGGAAGCAATGAAGAAAATCAAAACGGGGAAAGTCCCAGGAACTGATGGAGTGAGTGGTGAAATGCTGAAGCATTGGGGAGAGATAGTGATTGAATGGATGTGGAAGATGCGCAGATTGGCCTGGGAGGAAGGTAGAGTCCCGGAGGATTGGAAGTCACGTATGACTATTCCCTTATACAAAGGAGAAGGGGAAAAAGAAGTGTGTGGTAATCATAGGGCCATTCGTCTTCTTAGTGCAATTGGAAAAGTATATGACAGAGTTAGGGGAATAACAGAGGAATTAGTTGGAAGCAAAGAGGTTGTGTAGATCAGATATTCATTCTTCGATCTTTAGTGGAAAAGTTTCTAGAGGAGGGAAAGAAGTTGTATGTGGCCTTCATGGATTTGGCGAAAGCATAGTGACAGGGTGGATAGACAAGAATTGTGGAAAGTATTAAGAATATATGGAGTTTCTGGGAAGTTGTTGAATGCTTTGAAGAGTATGTATGAGGGTGCTACGGCTGCTGTGCGTGTGGATGGTGAACTGAGTGAATTTTTCTATTTGAAGGTTGGATTGAAACAAGGCTGTGTCATGTCTCCTTAGTTGTTCAATCAGTATATGGATGGGGTCATAAAAGAGATACAAGGTAGGACAAATGGACGTTGGAGTGGCCCTAATGAGACGGCGTTGTTTGGAAACTACCTGTACTGTTGTTTGCAGATGATTCTGTGTTGTTAAGTGAAGACGTAGGGGAGTTGCAAGGCTTAGTAGATGAGTTTGGGAGAGTGTGTAGGAAACGAAATCTAAAGATGAATGTAGGGAAGTGTAAAGTGATAGTCTTCGAGAGAAGTGAAGTCAGTGAATGTACAGTGAGGCTCGATGTGGAGGAAAAGGAAAATGTGAGTGCGTTTAAGTACTTGGGTAGTATGATGAGTAAGGATTTTTTTTTTCTTTATGTAAGGAAGAAGGAACCAAAGGCCGCAGGCCTGCATACTGTTCCTTCCAAGAAAAAGCAAAAACAATGGATGGATGGAAGTATGGTGGGTGAAGTGTTTGAATGGATACAACAAGGAAGGAAGGTAGCTGGTTCCTTGAAAGCAGTGATAAGAAACAGGGAAGTGAGCATGAACGTGAAAAAGTTACTACATGACAGTATTGTGATACAACTCTAACGTATGGAAGTGAAGCTTGGACCTTGCTGGAGGGAAATAAGTCAAGAGTGAGAGCAGTGGAAATGAATTATTTGAGAGGAGCATGTGGAGTCACATGGAGAGACAGACTAACTGAGGATGTGAAGAAGCACTGTGGTGTGGATGTGGATGTGATAGGAAATGTTAGGAGAAACACTCTGAGGTGGTTTGGCCATGTGGAGAGGATGGAGAGTGAGAGACCTTGACGAGGAGAGTGTATGTGAGTGAGGTGGAGGGGGGGAGAGGGAGGGGGAGACCAAGGATGAGACGGAGGGATGGAGTGGAGAGGTATATGAGAGAGGGGGGTGTGAGCTGGGAGCACAGCAGTGAAATGGCGGGGGTCAGGGCAACGTGGAGGCGATTTGTTATTGGCCATCCCGTACGGGATTCAGGCGTCTGGCAATAGATAGATAGATAAATACAGAAATGGTTACAAGACTGGCTTTCAGACCGATAACAGCGAGTTGTGATAAACGGAGAGGAATCCTAATGGTGTAGTGTGATTAGTGGCGTTCCCCAGGTCTCAGTACTTGGAACGATGCTTTTTATTATCTGTATAAACGACATAGACAAGGGTCTAAATTATAAAGTATCCAAATTTGCAGATGATGCTAAAATAACCAGTAAAGTAACTTCAAAGATACAGTGGCAGCAGTTACAAAATGACCTTAATACTATAGCAAGCTGGGCAGAAAAATGGCAAATGAAATTCAGCATAGAAAAATGTAAAGTACTTCATACTGGATGTAACAACGTTCATGCGAATTACAAAATGAACATCATCCAGTTATCAAGTACAGACAATGAAAGGATCTTGGTGTGATAGTATCAAATGACCTAAAACCGAGTAAGCAGTACACCGAGGCGGTAAAAATTGCAAACAAGCTGGTGGGTTTTATTGGAAGAACTTTCAACTCGGAAAAAGTCATACTTGCCTTATACAACTCACAAGTGCGCCCCTATCTCGAGTATTGTGTGCAGTTCTGGTCTCCATACTACAGAAAGGACAGAAAAATTAGAGAAAATACAACGAACAATAACAAAAATGATACCACGACTGAGAAGCAAACCATATGAGGAACGCCTTGAAGAACTTAAATTATTTAGTCTAACGAAACGCAGGTTAAGAGGTGACCTTACTGAAGTTTTCAAAATCATTAAGGGGTATGACAACTTAGACATGACTAAATATTTTGAAACAGACTCGTCGAGTCAAACCAGGAGTAATGACTGCAAAATTATGGGAAAGTGTTTCCAATCCCATGAAGCAAAATACTTCTTCTTCAACAGAGTCGTAAATATCTGGAACAGATTACCCTCAAATACCGTGAACATTATCTCAATTAAGACATTCAAAAGCAAAATAGACAATATTTGCACGAGAATCCTCAGCTGATCCATATTCTGTCCGAGTAACTTACTTTTACCTGCTACGTGTGAGTTCACTCCCCTTTAGTCTACAAGACACCCCATGAATTTTACGTACCCGTACATAACATTACATCACATCATTATATATTTTTCAATTTACTTAATGCAAATAAAGTAATATAAGCACAGATTAGGATCTGCACAGATAGCCCTGAGTAAACGGTCACTACTCATACTTTAGACCTGTGATGGGCTATGGATCACTGAGGGTCCCTGTTAGCTAAGTGACCACCATCAGGATTTTTTTAAATGTACCAGGGGTCGCTGCTTCAGGATGTAACTTGTGAACTTGTCCCGCATGGGAGAGTTCCTTGTCTCAGTGGAGTGAACGGAGCTGGGGCCTGATTGACTGCTGCCTGATTCAAAAGTTCCAGGCAAGGATGCCGCACCACCCCTGAACATCCTCACTGCGCACTGTGCAATTCCTACGTTGTCTACGGACGCCTCGTTACCTCAGCGTTCCCGTTCATAATGTCATGCCGTAGTTAATCGTTTATTTGATTACTTTCTCTTTCAGGTTATGCAAACTGGTAGCTTATACGAGTACATAAAGTATTATAGAGTGTAACTTTTCCTTTCCAGTCTTTCCAATGCATTTTCCATGTCAGTTTTTCCATGCTGCATGGTGGTTTTTCTCTTTTTTTCCTGGAGGGTTTGGAAGCAGGGGGAGCCTTCTTGCTGTAGCCTACTGTCCTTATCCTTCAGCATGTAGAGTTAGATCTTGTAGTCATAGTCTGCTATGTAACAAGCAGCCTCCAAAGGACCATAAGGTCTATTGCTGTTTGCTTTCCTTTGTATTCCTTTATATTCCTCCTCCTCATCCTCATTCTCTTTCTTCTTCTAACTTCTACTTCCTTTTCTTTTTCTTCCTCTTCCTTTTCTTTTTCTTCCTCTTCCTCTTCATCTTCTTCCATTTCTTTTTCCTCTTCCTTCTCTTCCTCTTCTTCTTCATTTTCTTCTTCATCTTCTTTTTCCCCTTTTTCTCTTCTCCCTTTTTCCCCCTTCTTCTTCCCCTTCTTCTTCTTTTCTTCTTCCTTTGCTTCCTCCTTTCTTCTTCCTCTTCCGTTTCTTCCTCTTCCTCCTTCTCCTCTTCATCTTCTTCAGTGACGCATATAAACAACCTCAAGCAGCCATCGTCTTAACCACTAATACCATCATGATCACAGTCTCAAGAAGGGCTTCAGAGACTGCATTCCTCAGTCAACACTTCAAAATTCAAGGTTAATTTTGACCTTGATCTCTTGACCAAAGTACAGTGTTATATGTCACAATTAGAGCTCGAAATGAAAGTGCATTTTGTAAGGAACATTATGGATTTGTTTCCACTTATGGATCAGCTCTCGAAAACTCCAGGGGGTGCAGTGTGTGCTTCGGTTTGTCTGTCTGTCTGTTTGCCTGTTTGCTGACAAAATTTTTGATAAAACTACAGGATGAATTCCACCAATTTTGGTATAATAAGTACAATCACGGGAACAGATTATTAATTTTCGGCTAAAAAAAATTTATAGGTCAAGGACGAGGTTAGTTCAAGAGTTTCAATCCAATGTTCACCAAACTTGGTGAAAGGGTTGAGGAACAAGTATGGATAAAGAGATTCCTTTTGAAAATAATCATCATAGGTAAGGTCATTGAGCAAGGTCAAAGTATGGCCCTTTAACTCAATAGTTCTTACTGAATTTGAAGGAAATTTGGTGGAAAGGTATAAGGTTTGCCAAGGATGAATGCAGTCTATTTTCAGAACAATAGGTCAGTGGTGTAGATTGTCTATTAAACACTTTTGATCCAAATGGATCAAACCTACATTAATAATCACAGGGCTGTGCAGAGAAGAATGTCATTGTATTGTATCTGTGTGGGAACCATCTTGCACTCCACTGGCAATGTTAGCAGGTATGTATCACTTGTCTAATGGTAGAACTAGTATTTCAAAATCTTTGCAATTCCATTAAATAGTTTTCCATCATGTTGCTGATAAAAAGATAGACGGGCAGACAGACATATAAACATGCAACGTGAGACACATGGCCATTTTCGTGGAGGTAATGAATACTAACATAATGTTTTCGAGCACGC
Organism: Birgus latro; assembly: GCA_018397915.1. Classification (NCBI taxonomy): domain Eukaryota; kingdom Metazoa; phylum Arthropoda; class Malacostraca; order Decapoda; family Coenobitidae; genus Birgus; species Birgus latro. Next base: position 13,274 of record JAGKTI010023195.1, read on the forward strand.
AATCAGTATGCTTAATAATCAACACCACAACAACCGTTACAGTCATTATCAACATCATCATTACCATTATGATGACTACCATCGCCATCATCTCCACAAGCATCAAATTTTCGTCAACAACCACCTTTATCATCTGACCAAGAGTTGTTATAATTCAGAGGACGAATTCATTTAGCCCGATGATGTACCTTCATTCTGTTTTCTACAGACGGTCTTACTCAGCTTGAGAGAGGGACTTTTCCAACTGGGTGGGTTAGATAATGCCTTCATTAATCCCATCAGTGCTATATAACTCTCCCAAATTGAATAATATTGTCTTTCTGTGCCACGAATAAAATAAAAATTAAATCCTCTTGCCGGAGGTATTACTATTAATGATGTATGCAGTCAGAACCAGGAAGTCAAGCATCAAGTGTTTCCCAAAATGACCAGTTTCGTTGGTGCGACATGATAGAAGTTTAGGAAAGACACATTCGTAGGCTTAAATCAAAGCAGCTGTAATCGGAGTAAAACTGTGGTTAATAATACTTTTACACATCTAGGTCTCCGAACTTATATAGTGAGCTTTCCATCCTTACAATTTTTCTTATATTTTGCTGGCTCGTTTAGCACCATCTCATTAGATCCTCACATAGTTTACCAGTCAGCAGAAATGATCTGCTGACCACAACTGCACACTAACTAGACAGATATGGTAGACAACTCAGCTCTGGTGCAACTAAACCTTTAATATAGAGCAGTTCTATCCATACATGCTATGCGCGTTCATCACGTCAAGTCGAATTAGCCTCTATTCACAGCGAGATGAAAATTGCTTGCTTTTTCAGCTTTGAAAAATCCTAAGTGGTAACGTGTGCTGTTTGAAGCTAAGCAGTAGGAGCTTATACTTATCAGATGATAAATCTGAACACTGTGCCAATTCTAGGGGCTGTTGATCTATTACATTAAGAGGGACCAGATGCATATCCAGGAGCACAAAACCAGGAGAGACAGTTGGCACCATGTGCTAATTTTGATGGCCACTGCAACAGTAGTTTTGATGTGCTCATACTAAATACTTACACACACACACACACACACACACACACACACACACACACACACACACACTGTGAGAGAGAGAGAGAGAGATGCACAGTTACACAGAGTTACACAGATACACATACCACGCACGCCTTACAGTCTTTACGAGGCAGTCCGGCCCTAATATTAAAACAGTGTTGAAGTTATAGAAGTAGAAGAAAGGGACAGCACAGCAGAAGGCTCTCTCCCTCACTCTTCAGACCCTCCGGCTTTTACCGTACAGTAAAATTGGTGACAAGTGGCACCTTGCGGGGCTTTAAAAGCCTGAGGAAAATATCATAGGATCCGAAGAAAGTAGAATATAATGGAATTGGAAAGGCTGAGCACACAGCCACATATTATTTCCAGTCTTAACTTATTGCATGTACACTTTATTATTCTGAAACTTATAAAGATAAAAGGAAATTTGATATGTATACTCAACTTCTACGTGTGTATGGAAAAAAATACTGAAAGAATTCCTTCCATCATAGATTTACCTGGTTTCCTCAAAAAAATCAGGTAGCTACTGCTTTTATGACACCATGGTGCAGTGGTATCAGTGCCTGACTTCTATGCAAGAG
>JAGKTI010023196.1:0-14919 GCA_018397915.1 Birgus latro
CCCAAGCTCAGTCACACAAGATTCACACTGTGGTGTGTGTACTATCCTGCTACAGGAGAAAAGCACTGTCACCTATCAGTGTAAAAACCTCGTATTTACATTAAGAGAAGCAAGCTTGAGGGAAAAACTCTGAGACGATGGTGAGAAATCCTGTACTCAAGTCAAACTGAGCGAAAGTTTGCTACATTTACATTGACAATTAATTGTTATGTAGCGTGGTGTATGTGATACACGGTGTAGGTGTAACAGTTGTAGTGTAACTGTACCTATGTGTAATTCAATAATGTTACAAATTAATGCAATAATAAAGGTGATGAGGGCAGAGGAGAAGAGGTGGCAGCATGCAGCAGAGACAATCAGTGGACCTGCACATCAAAACTGCTTCATCCACCAACTGTACCTGCGGAATGAGTCAAGGTGGAGCATCAATAGTGTCAATGTGACAATTTGTATTATATTACAATTACCATCCACCCAGCAGTCAATCCAAATACAACAGAAAGTACACTTTAGCTGAAAATCAATTGACAGCAAGTTTCATACATTTGAAGTCACCATTATTTTCTCAATACTTGCCCTTTATAACCTATACTTACAGCTAATAAAGGGCTCGTCGTCAATGTCCTCGGTTGAGATCACCGCGACTGCCCGTTTGTCATCGGTGTCCTCGGTTGGGATCGCCGCGACTGCCCGTTTGTCATCGGTGTCCTCAGTTGGGATCGCCATGACTGCTCGCTTATAACTATACACTTATTGCTACAAAGGGCTCGTCGTCAGTGTCCGCGGTTGGGATCGGCGTGACTGCCCGTTTGTCCTCAGTTGGGATCGCCATGACTGCACACTTATAACTATCCACTTATTGCTACAAAGGGCTCATCGTCGGTGTCCGCGGTTGAGATCGCTGTGACTGCCCATTCGTCATCGGTGTCCTCTGTTGGGATCGCCGTGACTGCCCGTTCATCATCGGTGTCCTCGGTTGGGATCGACGTGACTGTGCACTTATATTTAATAAAGATAAGTCAAGAATCCCTATGCAAACTTGGGCAGGTCACATTTTAACACCCTGCGTGGGTGTGAACACTCATGTGGATTTTGTGTATTCTCCGGGAATCCTCAGAAAGGCCCACAGCTCGAGACACACCACAAGGTAATTCCGACACAGCCTCAGATTGCCTCTGCAGGGGTCTCGAACTTCCCCCTTAACCTATGGTATATACAGTATGTACAAGCCCTACACTTACTACTAATAAGGGCTCATTGTCGGTGTCCGCGGTTGGGATCGCCGCAACTGCTCATTTGTCATCGGTGTCCACAGTTGGGATCGCCATGACTGTGTGCTTATGAGCTACAGTACATATGTATGTACAGACCCTCGACATATGTCCTGTTGGGCCAACGAGTGAGACGTCAGGTCTGCACCCACTTTACCACTGCCCTTTCTCTCACATGACTCAGAGATTATGGGAGTGGATTCAAACGGCACAGGAAGGAAACGTTCCTGAATGGTGGTACGTCGACACACACTGCAGGAGTGCACAAAACTATCTATTTCCTGTCCCATTCCCAGCCAGAAAAAGTCAGCACGGATACGGCCTTGCGTTTTCTTTTTGCCCATATGACCTCCTGATGCTGAACAATGACCCCATTCTAATACTGCTTGGCGGTACTTTGCGGGAACAACAAACTGCAGTTGAACCTCGCCTTCGGGTGTTCGTGACTCACGGTAGAGCCGTCCTTGTTTGCGAAGGAACCTGGCTCGTCCACCCCATGAATATTTGGTCACGTTACCCTTTTGTTTCTTTCGCACAACAGCAAGTGTCGGATCAGACTGTTGTTCTTGGACAACATCTTGACTACAAATCAGATCTTGCGGTGATGCAATGGCCAGTGGGGTGACACGATTTGGAGCCTTGGCCATGGCTCGTGTTACTGCAGCCAAAGTCTGAGTAGTGACATCTATGATGCAACTATACTTGGCACCTGGTATGTTACCTATAATGAGGTCAAACATAGGTTCTTGCATGACAACTGCAACTGTCGAACCTGTGTAAAAGGGAGATGCTACCTGGATACGTGCCTCAGGGAACAATCTCACTGATCCGTCAATAAGCTGAGCTTTTTATATATATATATATATTTTTTTATGTGTCTGACTCTGGGCATAGGCTTCACAGCCTGCTATCAAGGCCCAGCAGTCCTCCTACATACCATACACCTCCACATGTCACCACTTCGGCACTAACACCCACCGTCCATATTGAATACATGCTAGGGCTGTCTCATACAGGATGATGTATTGGAATTAGCGGGAATATTTTTACGACATGTCGGCGGGACTTTGGTAGATCAGTAAAGCCCGATTTAATGAAATTCAAGTCCTAAAACTGTTCCCTGCCCCAGCGCGGATTTGAACCTGGGTCCGTCGGGACTGCAGGCCACCTCTCTACCGACTGAGCCACCAACTCCCCCTGGACCTGCCTGCCTGTATATTCTTCAGGACAAACAAGACTCTGCCTGACAGTGCAACCTGAGGAACCATTGTCTCTCAGAACATTAACAGAAACACCTCCCACAAACCCTGGCTGAGCAAGGAAGGCACTGTCACCTGTGGGAGGGTCTGTCAAGGAGGCGGCAAGCCATTGATAAGGCTGCATGGCAATCAACTCTTCAAACGTGACGGGACTATATGCCTGAGGGGTCGTACCCGAACTAGGTCCACGAGGAGTCGTACTTTGACTAGGTGCGTGAGGAGTCGTACCTTGACTAGGTGCATGAGGGGTCGTACCCGAAGTAGGTGCACAAGGAGTTGTACTTTGACTAGGTGCATGAGGAGTTGTACTCACCATCTGGGGAGCAGAAGCAATGACGGAATTTGGAGGAGAGTTCACCATCTGAGAGGGACTAGTGAACTTTTTTTTTTTTAATGCAAGGAAGAAGGAACCAAAGGCCACAGGCCTGCAAACTGTTCCTTCCAAGAAAAGCAAAACCAATACAAAAGAGAGCCAAATTCAAGATCCGTTCATTTTGAGATGCCTGGACACACTGCGTTTGAAAGACTGGTGATAATAGGAAGTAGGAAATACAGACAAAGGAAGACAGTTCCAGAGTTGACCAGTTGCATAAATGTAGGACTGGGAGTAATGGTTAACTCTTGCACTAGAGAGTTGGACAGAAAAGGGATGAGAGTTTGTTGCTAGACGGGTACTACGTGCCCGTCGTAGAGGTGGAGGGATGCAAGCAGACACTTCAGAGGAGCAGTGACCATTGAAGTAGTGATAAAAGAGAGATAAAGATGCAACAGTGCGGCGAGGAGACAAAGGTTGAAGGGAATCAGTAAGAGGAGGAGAGTTAATGAGACAAAAAGCCTTTGACTCCACCCTATTGAGAAGAGCTGCATGTGGGGAGCCTCCCCACACATGAGAGTTGTACTCCATACACGGGCGAATAAAACCCGTGTATAAGGTCAACAACTGTGCAAGGGTAAAGAAAGTTCGGAATCGGCTTAGCACACCTAATCTCTTGGAAGCAGATTTCACAAGAGATGTAATATGTTCTATCCAAGACAAATCCCGAGAGCATGAAACCCTCAGCATGATCAAGGATGATGCAGGACATAACTGTTCATTATTAAACATTAGTGGGTAATCCCGAGGAAGATTTTGTCGGGTTGATAAATGAAAGAACTGAGTTTTTGATGCATTAAAAATAACAAGATTATTTTTACCCCCATCAGAGATACGAACCAAGTCAGACCTTAGGTGTGCCATAGCCTCATCCCTTTTTTGTTGAAGTAACTGCTGAGATGGACGTTGCAGAAACCGAATGGAAAGGTGAAGGGTGGAATCATCAGCATATGAGTGGATAGGGTTAGAAGTACAGCTTAGAAGGTCATTGATGAATAAAAGGAAGAGATTTGGTGGTAGGACAGAGCCATGTGGAACACCACTGTTGATAGGTCTAGAAGAACGATGGCCGTCTACAACAGCGGCTATAGAACGACCAGAAAGGAAGCTAGAGATGAAGGCACAGATAGAAGGATAGAAACCGTAGGAGGGCAGTTTGGAAATTAAAGATTTATGCCAGACTCGATCGAAAGCCTTTGAGATGTCAAGTGCAATGGCAAAGCTTTTGCTAAAGTCCCAAAAGGAGGATGACCAGGAGTCTGAAAGGTAGGTGAGAAGATCACCAGTGGAGCATCCCTGATGGAATCCATACTGACGATCAGAAAGAAGGTTGTGACAGGAAAGATGCTTTAAAATTTTTCTGTTAAGGATTGACTCGAAAACTTTTGAGACAGGATGTTAAAGCAATTGGACGATAGTTAGAGGGTTGGGAATGGTCACCCTTCTTTGGGACTGAATGAAAGAGGGCAAACTTCCAGCAAGAAGGAAATGTACAAGTTGACAAAGACGAAAGAGTTTACCTAGGCGGGTGTAAGCACAGAAACACAGTTTTTGAGAACAGGAGGAACACCATCACGCCCATATGCGTTGTTAGCAATGAGGCCAGTGATGGCAGAAAATACATCAGCTGAAGAAATTTTAATGTCAGTGAAGAGGAAGTCAGAGTGGGTAAGTGATGGAGGAATAGCACCGGAATCGTCTAAGGTGGAATTGGAGGAGAAAGTCTGACCAAAGAGATCTGCTTTATCAGTAGAAGAAATAGCTACAGAGCCATCAGAGTAGAAAAGAGGAGGGAAAGATGATGAGGTAAAGTTGTTAGAAAGGTTTTTGCCAAGATGCCAGAAGGAGCGAGAAGAATTCAAGTTGAAGAGTTGAGAACAATTAGCACGGATGAAATAATTTTTAGCAGAGCGAACTGTGAAGGAGGACCTGTGCTGGTGGGGAGGGCATCATCGTGCGCCTGTTGGGGAATGAAGGCTGCGTTTGCCTCCTGCCTCCGATACACTGGGGCTGGTGCTGAAAAGGTTTGTCCCAGTTGTCGATTGTGTGGCTGATACTGCTGCTGCTTAAGGTACTGCTGCTGGTTAGGGTACTGCTTGTACCTCTTCCAGTAAGGTTTCTGTGTATTCTGCCCCTGGTCCTTCTGCAGTTTGTTTGGACCTTGGCCATTATTCTGAGAACGGCCTTGATGCTCTAGTTCAGTCTGCGACTGCTTACCAGACTTAGCAGTATCTTTCTTATTCCATGGCTGTTGCCTACGAGTTTGGTACCCGTACGCAGTAAAGAAAGCATCAGCCTTTTCCACCATTTGGTTTGCTTCCTTCACTTTGCACATCTTGAGCTAGGCCATAAGCTCAGCAGGCCACGACTTTTCCAGCTGCGTGCGCAGCACAAGGTCAGTTATTCCCTCTCACATGCTGGGAGTCTCGTCCTTCTCCATCCACTTGCCTAAGTATGCAGTGAGACGGTCATGGAACTGTACAGCAGTCTCCTTTTCCTGGAGATGCGCCTTCATGAACTGATTCCTAGTGTGATCAACGGTAAGACCGTACTCTTTGATGAGTGCGGTCTTCACCATCTCGTACACGAGATTAGCTCCGCAAATTCTGTGAAGAATGTCGAGGGCAGGGCCCTCAAACAGGCTAAGGAACTGAAGCCACTTAGCTGCCACATCCAGATCATACAGCCGTGCCATGTCTTTGAAACGAGTTATAAATGGCTCAATTTGCTCGCCTTCCTTGTAAGAAGGAAGCTTGAGACATGGAGTTGCTAGATCAGGTGCTAGGAGAGCACTAGTGGAGCTTGGGTTAGCTGCACCCAATGTGCCTGAAGCCAAGGAGTCTCGCTTCAGCTTCAGCACTTCAAGCTCGTGTTTGCCACGTGCCTCGCGCTAGGCGCATTCGTGTTCTTCATGTGCCTCGCTCTTGGCACATCGTGTTCACGTTCTTTCTCACTTTCCTCGCGTTCCTTGTGCTCATATTCTTTCTGACGTTCCTCGCGCTCACATTCTTTCTCATGTTCCTCGCGCTCACGCTCCTTCTCGCATTCCTCGTATTCAGGTTCTCTTTCACGTGCCTTGCGCTCGGCACGCTCATGTTCACGTTCTTTCTCACGTTCTTCATATTCACGCTATTCTTTTTCGTGCTCACGCTGAATTTTCCGCTCTTCACAGGCAGCATTCTCGCACCGCTGCTCATAATTGCAGCGACAGGACATAATCTCCAATTTTCTGGGGGTTAGTAAGCCCCATATTCTTTGCTTCCTGTAGGTATGTACTGGTTTCCATGATGCTCAGATTGAGAGTAACTAAAGACTGAGACTGATATGCTGGCTGGTGTGCAGCAGTCTACCTAACTAAGACTGAGTGAATGATTTCGGTAATAATTTCAAGCTAGGAGTTTCTATCCTGAAATGAGGTCGCCAGATGTCAGGGGGAAAATGAAAAATGTAACTATGAATGCTAGGAATAACTATCGAGTCAATTATTACGAGAGAATCGACTCATGAAATCAAATGGAGATTTCACTTTATCCTGGCTTACTTCGCCAATTCTCTAGAGTCAAGACTTTATAAACTTTCTCAACAGTACACAGCAGAGACTAAACGCTCAAGAAGGCTATACTACTGTACTGTTGGGCTCTGAGAAAGTTAGTTTCTCCCCTTAACATTAAAAAAAAAAATAATAATAATAAACAGGATCTTGGCTGAGCCAAACTCCTAGCTGGCACAACGGATTTAAGAATTAATACCAAGAGCTGGCCTAAGTATCAGTCGTGATTATTATAAAGAGTTGTGCTAACTCGGAGTAGCAAAAGTGTACTAAATATGTGGGGAAATCAAACACGACTGTTACATTTAACAAAGCTCAAGAAATGAACTGTAAATTTATTAATTACAAGAAAATAAATTTACGTTACATGAATCTATTCAAAATCAAAGAAAGGGAAATGCACTCACTCAAGCACTCAGACAAATAACTAAATAGCCTTAAGCCTAGGAAAAAAAAAATACTAGTCAGTAAAGATGAGACCGTTGCTGCTCTAGTCGATCACCAAGTTGGTGGAAGATTCAGGAAAATGCCAATACTGCAGGATTTTCAAATCTATCCGCATTGGGTAAAGCAACCTGCTCTTCGTGACTGCTAAAGGACGACTGACTGTGTTTGAATGTCCAACGCATGGGATGTGTGAAAGAGGCATGGCCAAGTAATGGCTAGGGAGGCAAGTACAAAGAAATGACAGTTCAGAAATTATCGCTCTGAGGAATGCACTGTCTGTACATAAAGAGAATCACTCGCAAAAGAATGATGAAAGTTTTGACAACCTGATGCAAATATAAGTACAGAAGTGGACAGTTAAGAGATTGAGCAAAATTTCATGCATTTCAGAACTATTCGTCACTCCCGCAAAATCACTCGATGTCACGATTTACAATACATAATTTCACGATGTAGAAAATTCGTGACAGAATGATGGGTACCACAACAGTACACAAGCTTTGGCCATAAAAACTTTATCCCTCTGGGATTTGTTTCATTTCTTTTTAAAGGTTACATACACGCTTGCAAGTGTCAGCCTTGTACAGCAAACCCTCAATATAATGAACCCTTTTATAATTATATTCGGAATATAACAATCCACCATTTCCAGAGCGAACTTTCACTGGATATAGTGACCGATATAGTGACCTGTGGTCACTATATCCGGTGTTGGTTCACTCCCAGGCATGGTAAGTGTACTGTAACAGTACTACATTACATTAAATGCATTGTATTTATATGTACAACTTCATACAGGATGGTATTTACTGTTCATGTACTGTATTACTACATAAACCATTGAATTCTCCATGTGAAACTCCATAAAGTAAGTTGTGGTTGTGCTCATAGGACTGAACGACTCAACGAGTATTGCGACATTGGGTCAGTAATCCCTTGGTCAATAACGACCCTCAGATATAACAAACTTCTGGACATAACAACCCACCCTCCTCCCAATTAGTTCATTATATCGAGAGTTTACTGTCTATCTGCTGGTAAATCTACAGTAGCCTCACTATTCAGGCCCATAACCCTGAGATCACTCTGTACGACCTCATCCCTTTGTCTTGTTCGGTATGCCTCTGGCACCTCTATCCTCAACCTGCATAGTCTTCACACTCTTCACCCAGTTAACATCCTCCATCCACTCCACCTGGCCAGACCACCTCAATCTGCATTTTCTGATCACATCAATAATGCATGCAAGCATGTTGGAGCCTTCAAAAACGAAAACGAAAACGAAAACCCATCCTACCTCTCATATTCTCATTCCCAACTCTGACATCCCCAGGTCTGTCATTCAATATTATAATTACATGTGCATATGGCACATACCTTCAGCTTGCTCCTGGGATGTTTTTTTTTAGCACTTGTCGACTACCGTAGGACTTGTGGTGACTTCTGAAGTTGGGTAACCAAGTCTCTACTTTACATTTCCCGACTTCCCGTAACATGAATACCACTGCCACATATTAACACTAGAAACACTATTCAATGATTTCCAAGTAGTTTGGAATCCATACAAAAAAAAAAAAAAAAAAACACTGTGAAAGCAATGTAAAATACGAGCACGTACGAGTCTCCCACTCGCACTAATTCACTGCTGGTATTGTCATTTCTTTAGTCATATACACACTCACACTATTATTTCTAGTACTTTATTACATTTATATATATCTACAGTCCTTTACCCCTTCCCACACGATGTTTAGTAGCGGTAGAGGTCACAGGGCCTTTTATAATAGGCGCAAGCGCAAAAGGGGCAGAAATGGAGGGGCACGACTGCGACGTGATTTCCCCGTGCAGGACGAGAGCAAACTGACTGTACAATATGTATCTCATTAGCCATGAGTTGAAAATGTCAGCTGCTAATGTATATGCTAAGAAATAAGTCGTAGGAAATCTAGACAATACATAATAAATTAGGTAGTTCCAGGTGAATATAAATATCACTCAGGCTTCTCCCTTCCTTTCTTATATATATTTATATTACGAGAGTAGCTCATATGGCATATTTCACGGGAAAAAAAAGCAGGGGAAATTAGCGAATGAGTGCAGGTAGGATGTTGCCAAGTGATAATTAGCCAATTCCAGGTGTATGGAAATATCAATTACCTTACTTCTTTTATATATATATTATTTTGTATAACAATAGGGTATAGGGCTCATTTCAAGGGATAAAAACAGTGGAAAAATCCAGGGAAGATTTACTTAGCACAAAGCGGCTAAGCAAACAACACGAGAGGGTAATGGAGCGGAGGTAGGGAGGGGAGTCTAGAATGGGGGAAAATGGCTAAATTGTCAACAGTGGATGGGAGTACTGAAGACATTAGCAGCTCTGACTATTGTTGGACATTGGCAGTGCTGATAGATGATACAAGTCACCACCTGAAAGCCCGGGCGAATTAAAAAAAACACAGAGTCACAGAATTGACGCCCCGCATTATGATCCACTGCACCCGATCGTCACGAAAGTGACAACCCACGGTTTAGGGGTTAACTGTACCTAATTATTTAATATAATCTAACCTAACCTAACCTAACCTTAACTGTACTTAATAATTAATTTCATTTAATCTAACCTAACCTAACCTAACCAACCTTAACTGTCCCTAATGATTTAATTTAATCTAACCTACCTTAATTTTATTTTTTTTAAATGTGTCCGACTCTGGGCTTGGGCTTCACAGCCTGCTATCAAGGCCCAATAGTCCTCCTACATACTATACACCTCTATATGTCACCACTTCGGAGCTAACACCTACCATCCATACAGGACTGGTGTACTGGTATTAGCGGGGGTATTTTTACGACATGTCGGCAAGACTTCTGGTAGATGAGTAAAGCCTGATTTAATGAAATTCAAATCCTTAAACTGTTCCCTGCCCTAGCCGGAATTTGACCCTATGTCCTTTAGGACTGTGGGCCACCTCTCTACTGATTGAGCCACTGCCTCCCCACCCCAATTGTACCAAATAATTTAATTTAATACAATCTACCTTAACTGTACCTAATAATTTAATCTAACCTTCCTTAATTGTACCAGATTTAATTTAATCTAACCTAACCTACCTAGCTTAACTGTACCTAATAATTTTATTTAATCTAACCTAACCTAGCCTCCTTTTGGAAAGTTGGGAAACGAAAGCCACCTCTGAATCCGTATAGTAAGACAACAATCATAGGTACGGCTTTAACATAATAATAAAAACAGAGGGACCTTTTTCAGCAGGCAAAGGTAGTTTACCACCCTGAAAACAGTCATAATGCAAAAAACAAACTGAAGGAATATGAACTGCATTGGCAAGATCCTTTTACTGGTTCAAGTAAAGCATATATTTAAATGGATAATTATTACACCATACGAAAACTGACAAGAGCTTAAAAATTCTTTGAAAGAACATTAAAACAAGCCTGATCCTAACAAGCATACAGTGTAATTCTTTACCAAACAGGCATAGCAATTCCACCTATATTATAACAAACTCACAGTCTCAGGGTAAGTAATTTCGGTAAATATGAACATGGTTAACTGCTGAATTGTGACTGCAAGAAAGGATTGCAAAAAGACAAAATAAACCTATTTTTGGGTAGTTAAGGAAGCAGCCATGTCACCCGCGACAGTGTTTACAGACGGTCTCTCATCTCTCCGACTGGAAGCATCAGTGTATTCCTGGATGCATCAGTGTATTCCTGGATGCATCAGTGTATCCCGTGTCAATACAATGGCAAACTTATCATTTAACCAAACCTAACCCAGCCAAACCTAACCTAATCCACTTAACCTCATATGCATCTGACAGCCAGCTTTCAAATTTAAACATGCACATGATAAACGTTATATTCGGCCTGCTACTGGCAGACGGCGAAATATTTACGCATTCTAAACCCTCATTAATTCTTAGTAGCTGTGTTAATCCAGGAATAATAACCTGTGAAACATTCAATTGAGAATGTGGAAAGGCCGCACCTGTTTGGTAATGAATTAATCAGTTCTATATACATTTATAATTCAGCATATCTGACATGGATAACACAGTAACTTACTGGTGGTGTCTATCCTTGAATGACGCAGGGAACACCCTCCACACGTTCGTCCTGACGGGGAAATGATCCAGCACACGTGACACCTCACCAATGACTGCACACAGCTGCCGCCACAACCCTGACAACAATCACACCACAGATGCTGACTCCGACATCTTTCCACTCCATTTATGCTTGGGATGGATTAATTTACCATTAAAACCTGGCTAAGCTCCGTATATTCATAAGTGCCCTGTTAGTATTTTTGAACGTATACTTTAAAATATTTATATTTCAAGTGCTCTTAGACCACGTAATCTCAGAAGGGAAATTTAGGCTCAGAAAGACGGCGGCCATATTGCTTCACTGACTGACTGTTGCCCTTTAGCATGTATCATCACTCAGCTCTCTCTCCCTATCGTCACACCGACTTGTGACTTACGGCCGGTTCACACGAGCAAAATCTCGATCGTTTTTTGCCAGAATTCGCTTACCGGTAGAAATTCCGGCCACTTTTTTTGCCGGTATGGAGAGACCAACGTGTCGTTTTTTTTTTTTTTTTTTGCCGGAATCGGTAGAAAAGCGCCGGGCCGATTTAAATGGTGTCACCGAACAAGGCCAAGCTCTGGGAACGAAGACGAATACATGTGGTGTGTTTCCACTGCTACTACTACTATTCTCATTTAACGTTCAGTCTAGTTTTGGTGTAACTGGTATGAGCATGAATATAAAACTATGATTAAGTATGAGTTAAAGGTATACACACGGAATCTTATAAATGATTTTATGCTTAAGAAAATTTATGCATACCGCCCCTGAAGCCACCAGACAGCTGTGTGACAGACCTATTCACACGAACTAAATCGCCGCCATGAGGGCTCATCTTGAAGTAGGCAAAGTGCAAGAGCAAGAACTGCAAACCTAGTACGAGTACGGTGTACCATCTTTGTTTGTAAACACTGTTGCCGCGTTCCAGCCACTGCAGTCCTCGTACGTGTGAACACCTTTCCGGGAGAAATCCCGAAATCGGCCTTTTTTTTTTTTTACCGCAAATCGGCGAAAGAAACTGCCGCGATTTCGCTCGTGTGAACCGTTATGGTCGCCATATCGAAACACCCGCATTCGTCGCATCCATCACGATGATCTTAACTTGCTGTCTCTGTTTCCCTGCTGCTTCCACGTATACATCATCATCATCATCATCATCATCCGGACCTCCTTTCCCACCCTAGGGCAAGGTGAGGAGCAGCAACGTCCAGACAACCTAAGGGCCACACTTCCATGCACTCATCATTCAAGCTCACGGAATCCTGGCTTTATCAGAGGCCAAAAAACTTTCACCACGTTCTGTAGCTTCACATATACCTATCTGTACCATAATACAAAATACATATACAAAATATATATAGATTATGATTTTTTTTCTGCCTACCTCCACGAATTACATGATACATTTAGCCAAGAGAGAACATTTTTTTTTTTTATCCTCTTTATGACCATTAAATTAAGCGCCCCCGCAGACTCATGAAAGTTGCCATGACCATTAACCTAAGCGCCCACGCAGACTCATGAAAGTTGCCATTTATGACCATTAACCTAAGCCCCCGCAGACTCATAAAAGTTGCCATTTATGGCTATTAACCTAAGCGCCCTCACAGACTCATGAAAGTTGCCATTTATGGCCATTAACCTAAGCGCCCCNGCAGACTCATAAAAGTTGCCATTTATGACCATTAACCTAAGCACCCCCACAGACTCATAAAAGTTGCCATTTATGGCCATTAACTTAAGTGCCCCCGCAGACTCATGAAAGTTGCCATTTATGACCATTAACTTAAGCGCCCCTGCAGACTCATGAAAGTTGCCATTTATGACCATTAACCTAAGCCCCCGCAGACTCATGAAAGTTGCCATTTATGACCATTTACCTAAGTGCCCCTGCAGACTCATGAAAGTTGCCATTTAAGACCATTAACCTAAGCCCCCCCCCGCAGACTCATGAAAGTTGCCAGTGTCACCGTATCACTAAATAGGGTTGGGTTACTACCTGCTCTGACTTGGTGTACCTTCCTTAAAAAAAATTCCTCTCCTGATTATTACTCATGCATTATACCAGTATATATATGGGGGAGGGTGGTGTAGTTGGGTGAGTGGTGTAGGTGGGTGGGTGATGTAGGTGGGTCGGTGGTGTAGGTGGAAGGGTGGTATAGGTGGGTAGGTGAGTGGGTGATGTGCAATATTTGGGTGGTTGATGTAGGACAGTAAGTGACGTAGGTGGGTTGGTGCTGTAGGTGGGTGAGTGATTTAGGTGGGTGGGTGATTCAGATGTGTGGGTGATGTAGGTGGGTGGGTGATGAAGGTGGGTGGGTGATGTACAACTTGACAGGTTATTGTGTTCAGAGCATTAGAAACACGGAGACCACCTGTAATGAATGCTTAGGAGAATTTATAGCATCACCCGATCAGGCAGTTCACAAAGCAGCAGACCTTACTTTGCTAAAGGAGTATAAAACACAAGAACTTATTACAGTATCAGACAAAGCATATGAGATGCTCCTCAAAGTAGAGTTTATGTTTAGAGAAAGGTCAAAGTGATGATGCAATATGTTTAATTACAGACTATGAACTTCCCACCTGTCACAACCTTAAAAATTCACATATTATGAGTTCCTTAACGCTCCCATGTATTGCTACTGCAAAAAGATGAATGAAGGAAAAAGAGAGAGAGAGAGAGAGAGAGAGAGAGAAGATAGAATTTTATAGTAAAATTACAGCAATGAGAGAACTTGTAAAAAATATCAAGTAATCAGTAGGTCCTAAAGTGTTGCATGTACTGTTAAGCCTCACTTGTATAAGGTAAGAATTGACTGTAAACATCCTACTTCTCATTCATCACCTACTCAGTATTCACAGCAAGTACTGTGGCTTTGCACCAGAGAGAGAGAGAGAGAGAGAGTGTACAGTAACTTTGCACCAGAGAGAGGGAGAGAGAGAGAGAGAGAATACAGTAACTGCACCAGAGACAGAGTACAGTAACTTTGCACCAGAGAGAGAGAGAGAGTACAGTAACTTTGCACCAGAGAGAGAGAGTACAGTAACTTTGCACCAGAGAGAGAAAGAGTACAGTACCATTGCACCAGAGAGAGAGAGAGAGAGAGAAAGAGAGAGTACTGTAACTTTGCACCAGAGAGAGAGAGTACAGTAACTTTGCACCAGAAAGAGAGAGAGAGAGTACAGTAACTTTGCACCAGAGAGAGAGAGAGAGAGAATACAGTAACCCTGCACCAGAGAGAGAGAGAGAGAGTACAATAACTTTGCACCAGAGAGAGAGAGAGAGAATACAGTAACTCTGCACCAGAGGGAGAGAGAGAGAACAGTAACTTTGCACCAGAGAGAGAGAGAGTACAGTAACTTAGCACCAGAGAGGGCCCGGACAAGACTGGCTTACGTCCCCTGCCACCATGAGCCCCTCTTCCCCTCAATGGAGCCTGCAGGAGATATGCTGCCCCGTCACACTACTCTCAGGCCAGACCAGCACTCGCCAGGATCGGGTCGGGACTTGTTCCTCAACAGTCCCAGGTAGAACTGCGGACAGCCACCGTCGCGGCGGGGAGGGAACGGCCACCGTCCATCTCTCACCTGCTGTCCCAGGGTCCAGCGGCCACCGTCCTTACCTCATCCACCACCCCTGTGACGACCCTCAAGGGTAGCGTCCCTTGCTCATCTCACCCTTTCCAAGGTCGAGTGGGACACTCCTCTCTCTCTCCCCATGGAGCCAGAGAGCCAGTGGAGGTGTAGCTAGAGAGGATCTGGAGCAGCCCCATAGTGAGCCTGGGGATCTGCTCGCTGCAGCCAATGCCCCCACGTTGCCCCTTGCTGTTGGACTTCCAGAGAAAGAGATGCTGCAGGCAGTCCCTGACGGCCTCACGACCCGAGCGAGGCTGCAGCCCC
>JAGKTI010023197.1:0-13821 GCA_018397915.1 Birgus latro
TTAGGTAAGTATGAGGAAGGAGGGGCAAGACCATTGAAGGTGAAGTTTAAGTCCCAGGCAATAGTAAATGAAATCATGAATAGGACATGGAAATTAGCAGACAAAGAGGGGTTCGAAAATGTCTGGTTAAGGAGAGATGCAAATGAGGAAGAAAGAGCTAAAATAAAGGAGTTAGTAAAGGAAGCTAAGGCAAAAAACGAACAAAGAACGGAGAAGGAGAAGACAGTGTTTTATTGGAGAGTTATGGACCAGAAATTGAGGAAGTGGTACCGACGGAGAGGAGGAGAAAAGACGGTATAAGTAATAACGAAAAAAGTTTGAAAGTGGCATACACTAATGTTGATGGATTAATATCGGCAATGTTAGAAATCAACGATTTCTTGAGGGTACAAGAACCAGATGTTATGTGCTTTGTAGAGACCAAGTTAAGGGAGAATATTGATATCCATATGGGAGATGGCAAATACAAATTGTGGAGAAGAGACAGAAAAGATGAAATGGGAGGAGGAGTGATGATAGCAGTGAAGAATAACTTAAATATAGATTCTGTGGAAATGGGAGGGTAGGGCTGAAGTGATAAACATGAAATTAGAAACTGGAGAGAACTGTAAGAGAGAGATAGCAGTAGTATATGTTCCACCTAAGACAAAAGCATGGATTGATGATGAATACCAGGAGATGTTGTCAGACATGGTTAGTTATCTACAGAAAGTGATTGAGAAAAGCAGCAATATAATTCTAATGGGTGATTTTAATCGTAAATTGGTGAACTGGAAGGAATGGGACTCGGGAGGCGGCGATGATTCGTGGGGCACTATATTGTTAAACATTATGATGAATAATGTAATGACACAGTGGGTCAAAGAAGAGAGACAATTCCGAGGTGATGACACCCCAGCAAGATTAGATTTACTGCTAACCAAAGAACCTGACGTAATTGAATCCCTGAAATATCTGTGTCCTATAGGAAAAAGTGATCACGTGGTCACTGAGTTCCAGATGATAATAGGGAACGTGGTGCCAAGAGATGAGCTCCATAGGCAGGGAAGATACAACTTTGGGAAAGCAAACATTACGGAATTGAGTAAATTTTTTGAAAATGCAGATTCGAGAAAATTCAGAGAAACGAGAGATTCAGAGGAAGTGGGATATCTTTCTAGACCTCTATAATTCAGGAGTGGATAAATATGTTCCAAGAGTAAGTGGGAAAGAATACAGGAAAAAGGAGTGGTTTAATGGAAGGTGTATTATAGCAAAAAAAGAGAGGGACATGGCATGGAACAAATGGAGAAAGAGAGGTATTAACAGAACAAAGGAAGAATATAAAAGAACTAGAAATGAATATACAAGAATTCGTAGAGAGGAAGAAAGGAACTTTGAAAAAGGTATAATTGACAAATGTAAGGATGAACCCAAATTGTTTTATAGATTTGTTAATGGCAAATTGAAACAAAAGGAAGGAATCACCAAACTGAAAGTAGAAGGAGAGGTCTATAATGATGCGGCAATGCAAGCTGAAATAATGAACAAACGTTTCCAATCAGTTTTTACTAATGAAGGGGAGTTTGTGGAGGGGGAGGGAGTGACTAGGAATGTGGTGATAAAAGATATAAAAGTGGAAGTGCAGGAAGTGTACAAATTACTGGAAACTCAAGATGTAAGGAAAGCCCCAGGACCAGATGGAATTTCAAATTGGGTACTGAAGGAATGCAGAGACCAACTGGCAGATAAGATTCACAGTTTAATTGTGTGTTCGCTGGAAGAAGGGAAAGTGCCTCGGGAATGGAAGAGAGCAAATGTGGTACCAATTTACAAGGGAGGAAACAAGGAAGAACCCCTGAACTATAGACCAGTGTCCCTAACCAGCATGGTTGCAAAATTGTGTGAGAAGGTTCTGAAAGATAGGTGGATAAAATATCTGGAAGAGATGAATATTTTGACTGAAAGTCAATTTGGATTTAGAAGTGGAAGGTCATGTGTTTCCAACTTGTTGAGCTTTTACTCAAGAGCGATTGATGTGCTGCAGGAGAGAGACGGTTGGGTGGATTGTGTATATTTAGATTTGGAGAAGGCCTTTGACAAGGTACCCCATAAGAGACTAATGTGGAAATTAGAGCATATAGGAGGACTGAAGGGTAACCTCCTGGAATGGATGAAAGACTTTTTGAGAGACAGACAAATGAGGACAGTAATAAAGGACAGGATGTCTGGATGGAGAGAAGTAACAAGTGGTGTCCCACAGGGCTCGGTGTTGGTGCCAGTAATGTTCCTGATTTATATAAATGATATGGTAGATGGAGTGAACAGTTATGCAAGTCTGTTTGCTGATGATGCCAACATCTTGAGGAAGGTAGAGGTTGAAGGGGACTGTAAAATGCTGCAGGAGGATCTGGATAGGATACATGACTGGAGCCGGATGTGGGAAATGAAATTCAACGCAAAAAAATGTAAAATATTGGAAATGGGTAAAAGCACCAAGAGACCATCACTGAATTATATGATGGGTAATGAACCAATCACAAAAGCGAGAGAAGAGAAAGATTTAGGAGTGCTGGTCCAGGATAGTTTGTCACCTGAAAAACACATCAACAAGATAGTTAGAGAGACATATAAACTCTTGACCAACATAAGAGTGGCATTTCATTACATGAATGAAGAGATGATGAAAAAACTGATAGTGGCCATGATCCGCCCCAGGTTAGAATATGCAGCAGTAGTGTGGTCCCCACACAAAAAGAAAGATATAAACAAGATTGAGAGAATACAAAGAACAGCAACCAAGATGGTCCCCAGTTTGGCAGATCTGTCATATAGTGAGAGGCTAGAAAGGCTGGATTTGCCATCCTTAGAGGAAAGGAGAGAGAGGGGTGACATGATTGCAGTGTTCAGGACCATGATGGGAGTAGATAAAATTGATAGAGAAGATCTGTTTTTATGGGATAAGAGAGCAACAAGAGGACATGGACTGAAACTGAAGAAGCCGCGCTGCTTGAAGGACGTCAAGAAATATAGTTTTCCGTATAGATGCATAGACCTGTGGAATAGACTGGACAAAGAGATCGTCCAGTCTAAAAACTTAAATGAGTTTAAAGCTAAATTTGACTTATTAAGAAACAGAGACGGGACCCCACGAGCGTAGCTCATTTCCTGTATACCACAATTAGGTAAATACAATTAGGTAAATACACACACACACACACACAAATCATACCCACATACTTAGCCATAACCATGCTAACCAGCCACTCCTCAGTCCCAAGCTCTTTCACTGCCCACTTCACCACCTCCCCAGGGACTCTGTCAAAGACATTCTCCAAATCAACGGAAATAAAGTACAAATCCCTTTTGTTTCCTATATATTTTTCCTGAAGCTGCCATACAATGACTGTGGCTTCAGTGATACCTTTGCCTGGCATAAACCCAAACTGCATCTCATCAGTATTCACTCCTTCCCTAATCATATCTTCTAGAACTCTCTCCATTACCTTCATTATCTGGTGCAGAAGTTTTATGCCTCTATAATTCCATCTTTCCAGGGCATCACCCTTCCCCTTGTACACGTGTACAATCACACTCTTCAGCCAGTCATCAGGAACAACACACTCACATATAATTGTATTTATCAAATCAGTAACTAACCTCACCCCTAATGTGAGCAATATAATGCAATAACCCCCAGAAGTAGATCCTTTTGGAATACCCAAGCTCACAAGAAACCAGGCAGTGAGATGGCATCAGCACACAGAATGAAGGCACATCCTTGATTTCCCTGCATTACTGTATATGATAGAGATAATATTAATAATTACATGGCAGGTCTGCGTATGTTGAGTTGATGATACAGTAGGATATGGATATTGCAGGTTTGGTCAGCCAGAAATCATCATTGGTACCATCCCAGGTGCAGGTGGCACCCAGCGTCTCACCAAGGCAATCGGCAAGTCCCGTGCCATGCAGATGTGTCTCACCGGTGACCCCATCAATGCACAACAGGCATCAGATTGGGGTCAGTGGATCCACTTGATTTATATGGAATTTAATAATCTAATTTTATCAATGAATTTACAGTTAAGTTGGCCATAAGGCATACTGCCATAACAGTTTTTCTGTAATGTGGCACAACATTTGTCAGCACTTGTTTTTGTTTTCGTTTTTGAAGGCTCCAACATGCTTGCATGCGTCGGCCATGGTCACCTAATGGCGGCTCTCCATGCTGCTCAAATCTTTGGTGCCTCCCTGTTCAGTCCCTTAACTCTGAGGTCACACTTAATGACCTCGTCCCACGTCTTTCTCGGTCTGCCTCTGCAAACCCTCCCCCAATATTATTTCTCACCTTCTGCACCCAATTATCATCCCCCATCCTCCCCACATGTCCAGACCATCTCAGCCTACCTCTCCTCATCATAACACCAGTACACTCCAGTCTCATCCTATATCTCAACTCTTCCATCGTAAACCCAGCCCCCCCAGGCCTTGCACACAGGGACACACTGGACATCCACCTAATCATTGTCATTTCTGTACATTTAAGCCTGCGAATATCATCTTCCTTTACTGCCCAGGTCTCACTACCATACAGCATCACACTCCTAACACATGCTGCATACAAAGACCCCTTAGCACGTAAGGTGAGTCCTCTCAATCACACTCCTAAAACATGCTGCATACAAAGACCCCTTAGCACGTAAGGAGAATCCTCTCAGTGTCAGAAGAGGCAACAGCTCCCAGAACTTCTTCCAACCACTTCTCACCCTAGCAATTGAGCTAGCTCCAGTCCCACCTCTGGCACATAACATGTCTCCCAAATAACAAAATTCTTCCACACCCTCAAGAGACTCACCAGCAAGTTCAATCCTTTCACACCTAACAATCTCCACCTGCTCTCCTCGACATGCCACACATATAAAATCAGCATTATCTCACAGTCTACCTCTAATACCACTACTTCTCTTGTGCACCCATTTATCACAAACAGTGCGCAAGATGGAATTACTTCCCACACCTTTGTGGCAAACTGCACATGGCCACTCTCCCTCTCCTCTGATTGTACTGCCACCAGCCCTAGATATCATCACTTTTGTTTTATCTGCATTTACCCTTAAGCCCTTGTGCCCCATACCATCTCTCCACTTCTTAAATCTTTCTTCCGCCTCTTTTTTATTCTCTGCAGTCAACACCAAATTATCAGCATACAACATCTCCCACGGGAGTCCATCTCTGAAATCACATGAGAGGGCTTCAAGTACCATGATAAACAACAAGGGACTCAAAACTGACCCCTGATGCACACCAACATTCACAGAAAACTCATCACTCAAAATTCCATTCACTCTTACCTGGGTGTGAGCACCCATGTACATGGCCATAACCACCCTAACCAGCCACTCTTCCAACCCAAGCTTTCTCATTGCCCACTTCACCACCTCTCTAGGGACTCTGTCAAAGGCCTTTTCCAAATCAACAAAAGGACTTTGACAGAGTCCCTAAAAAGGCATAATATGATATTATAGAGTAAAAAATGCTTTCAGATTTACAAAATATATGTATTCCAGTGTCAGTAGTCACAGTGCATGACTTGTTCTCCTGAGCATGACATTTAATGAGCCATGAGGGTCATTTTGGACTATGTAGATTTGCTGTTCTTGCAGCAATCTGTGTTTAACCCCTTGGCTGCGATGTTTCTTTATAAAGGTCCGATCGACAGGCTGCGACGTTCCTTTTAAAAATTCGCAAATCATCGATTTCAAAAGTTGCTTCTTGTATTTTGGCGCAAGTACTTTGTGTTTTCATCCACTCACCCATGGGGTTGCCAGTTTGTCCTTGTAGCATCTTCCACACCGCATCATGCATTACGTAACCACGTGAGCCAAGTTTGCTTCAAGAAGTCATGGCGTCTACAGGTGGTCCGTTGTGTTCGCCCCAGCCTTCTGCTTCACTTGATGTTACCAAGAAAAGAGGTGCTAGAGGTCATATTCCACAGAAAAAGAAGTCTGCACCTACTAGAGACAGCAATTCTAGTGTGGAATATACTGTAAAATGTCTGAAAAAACAAGCCAGCACATCACGCTCCAAGTGATACCAACTCACTTGTGTTACGCCACCATGACTCACACACACTTGTCAACTTCTAGCCCCTCTAGAAGAGTGACTGAACAAATGTAAGTGCTAGAGATAAAGTGTAAGTGACTAAAATATAAGGAAAGTGAAGGTGTCTCATGTAAGCTATGTACGTTATCTTTCATTGAGTTTAGCATGTGGAGTCACATGGAGAGACAGACTAACAAATGAGGAAGTGAAGGAGCATTGTGGTGTGCTTGAGGACGTGATGGGAAGCATTAGGAGAAACACGTTAAGGTGGTTTGGGCATGTGGAGAGGATGGAGAGTGAAAGATTGACGAGGAGAGTGTATGTGAGTGAGGTGGAGGGGGCGAGAGGGAGGGGGAGGCCGAGGATGAGATGGAGGGATGGAGTGGAGAGGTATATGAGAGAGGGGGGTGTGAGTTGGGAGCGTGGTAGTGAAATGGCAGGGGACAGAGTGACATGGAGGCGATTTGTTTGTGGCCACCCCATTCGGGATTGAGGCGTCTGGCAGTAGATAGATAGATAGAGTTTAGCATTATTTACTGTTACTGAGTAGTACTTAATGGTTAAGTATCACAATACTGTATTTTATTTTATAATGTTTGTAAAACAACAGTTTTGAAGTGCTAAGTGAACCAGTCAAGATAATGCAAAGAATGTGATGCGTATAGTGATGCATGGTCGGGAACTGAAGTGTGGTGAGTGGCGGCGTGGGTGGTGATGCATGACAGACAGCTACAGCGACGCAAAAAAAAAAAGCACCGAAAATGTTGTTGCTTCCACCTCACTCTGCAGTATTGTAGGAGCATCTAAACATTCACCGATGTGCTCATAGGTAAGAAGAAAGGTTTCCTTTTCATGTGCATGTTTTATTTTATTTTATTTTAATTTTTTTATTTTGTTTATTGGTATGAAAACTATTGCATTGAAAATGCAACAGGGATATGGTTATCGCCACCTTAACCGCAGTCAAGGGGTTAATGGTTGCCATGGTGGACTAAGTAGGCTCACTGTTCTTGCAACTAGCTATATTTAATAGTTGTCATGGTCTTTGAGGATGGATGGGTTGTGCAAAGACCCTACTTCAATTTATAAAACTGTATTAGACAGCCCCTTTTTACACCTTTGGGGGACCCAGCAGGATTAGGGTATAGATAAGAGGCTAGGCTTTTATAATCAGGTAATTTAAAGCATAGACCATCCTGTGTTCTTGAATTACCATGCTTTATTGTAATACAAGGAGGGTAGAAAGTTTGCAAGAGGATGGAAAAAAGACAGAATACAAGAGGGAAGTGAAGGAGCGATTTGCGGCAGATGAGGCAGGTGGAAGGTGTGTGGTGTGTGCAAGATATTCAGAGAAGAAATCTTTGCGGCATGTTAGGTGGTGTGTGGGATAAAGAGAAAACAAAAGGGGGTGCAAGGAACAGCATGATGGAATGAAGAGGTGAGACAAGCTGTGGCACAAAAGAAGAAAGCATAGCAAGTGGGTGGGAAACAGAGGCATGGAGAAAGTTGAGAGATGAAGAAAAAGTTATATGTAGAGAGGAAGAAAGAGGTGAAAAGATCAGTAAGAGAAAGAAGAGAGTGGATGAGGATTCAAAGGAATTGAGTGTAAAGTGGTGGGAATGTAAGAAAATGATCTGGTAGGAGGTAAAGAGAGTTAGACAGGTTGATAAAGAAGTTAGTAGGGAAGTGAAAGATAAAAATGGTAGACTGCTAGTGGAGAAGGGAGAAAAAGCAAAGGAGAAAACACTTTAAGGAACTGTTAAACATAAAGAATGAAAGTAATGCGAATGTAAGTAACTGCAGAATGGCTGGGAAAAGGAGGGAGGCGAGAAAGGAGGAAGAGATCAGTAGGATGGAAGTAGTGGAAGCAATGAAGAAAGTCAAGATGAGAAAGCCCCAGGAATTGATGGAGTGTGTGGTGAAATACAAAAGAATACAATGGAAAGCAAACAGCAACAGACCTAATGGTCCTTTTGAGGCTGCTTGTAACAGAGTAGACTATGACTCCGAGATCTAATTCTACATGCTGAAAGATAAGGATAGTAAAGCAAGAAGGCTCCCCCCTCCTCCAAACCCTGCAGTTAAAACTGGCAGGAAAAAGTGAGAAAAATCACCATGCAGCATGGAAAAACTGGCATGGAAATTTCTTAGGAAAGACTGAAAACAAAAAGTTACATTCTATAATACTTTATCTATAAGCTACTTCTGAGAGAAAGTAATAAAGTAAAGTGACTAATCAAATAAATAAATAAGGCACGACATTACAGTATGTACGAGTACGATGAGTTAACGGGACGAATGAAGACAGCATGGAAAGTGCACAGTGTGAATGTTCAGGGGTAATGTGGCAGCCTTGCCTGGGGCTTTTAAGGTAGGCAGCAGTCAATCATGTCCCAGCTCCGTTCACTCTACTGTCACAAGGAACTCTTCCGTTCGGGACAAGTACACAAGTTACCTCCTGAAGCAGTGACCCCTGGTACATTGAAAAAATCCCGATGGTGGTCACTTAACCTACAGGGACCCTTAGTGATCCACAGCCCATCACAGGTCGAAAGTGAGAGTAGTGACCGTTAACTCAGGGCTGTCTGTGCAGATCCTAGTCTGTGCTTATACTACTTTACAGTATTTGCATTTAATAAACTGATTAATATATAATGACACAATGCGATGCTATGTACAGGTATGTTCAGTTTACGGAGTGTCTTGTAGACAACAGGGGTATGAACTTACATGCAGCTGGTAAAAGTAAGTTATTCGGACAGAAACAGAGTCAGCTGAGGATTCTGCTGCACGTACTTGTCTGTATTGTTGTTAAATGTCTTAATTAAGATACCATTCATGGTATCTGAGGGTAATCTGTTCAAGATATTTATGACTGTTGAAGAAGTATTTTGCTTCATGTGACTGGAAATGCTTTCCCATAATTTTGCAGCCTTTGACTCGACTGGTCTATTTCAAAATATTTATTCATGTCTAAGTTGTCATATCCCTGCATGATTTTGAAAACTTCAATAAGGTCACCTCTTAACCTGCGATTCATTAAGCTTAATAATTTGAGTTCTTCAAGGCGTTCCTAATATGGTTTGTTTCTCAGTCATGGTGTCATTTTTGTGATTCATTGCTGTATTTTCTCTAATTTTTTATGTCTCTTCTGTACTGTGGAGACCAGACTTGCTCACAATACTCAAGATGGGGGCACACTAGCGAGTTGTACAAGGCAAGTATGACTTTTTCTTATTTAAGCTCGAAAGTTCTTTCAGTAAAACCCACCAACTTGTTTGCAATTTTAACCGCCCCGGTGCACTGTTTACTCGGTTTTAGGTCATTTGACAGTATCACACCAAGATCCTTTTCACTCTCTCTACTTGATAATTAGATATCGTTCATTTTGTAATTCACATGGACGTTGTTATTTCCAGTATGAAGTACTTTGCATTTTTCTATGTTGAAATTGATTTGCCTTTTTTCTGCCATCTTGCAAATGTATTAAGGTCATTTTGTAACTGCTACCACTGTAATGTTGTAGTTACTTTATTGGTTATTTTAGCCCATACACATACCAATGACGGGCTGGGCCTTTGTTAGTTTGTTGGTCTCTGACGTCAGTATGACGGCTTTGCTTGTCATCCGATGTAATGTCTAAGGAAATATTTAGGAAGTCATCATTTTTGTTAGATGATGGGCAAAAGTGGGCAGAACTAAGCCTGCCACAGCTGGAGCATGCGTCCTCACTTGGTTAGTCGGCTCACTGTTGTATGAGGGTCCTCACAGGTAGGATGTACACCTCTTGACTTCCCGCCGAACACTTATACTCCGTTTTGTCTCGTAATGTATGGCGTTATTATTGAAGAAAATACAACAAATGATGCATTATTGGAAAGGAAATTTATTCTGCTATGTATTGAAGCAAAAAATATATCTTGAATAGGTTTTTTTTTTTTTTGGCAAATATTTTTTTAAAGGAAAGTGTAAAACTTTAGCATGTCATCTAACTTCTGATCACTTTTTTTGCATTTTATTTTGTATATATTGCCTTTTTGAACAATGTTTGGCAGAGCAAAACTTTTCTTCTTCAAAATGAGACCAAAGTGGCCTTTCTGTGATGAATAGTAACTTTCCTGTGAGCATTAGAAGGAAACTATCTCTACGCGGCTGTCCTGAAAGACCTTGAGCGAGAGTTACATACCACAGCCAGAATTTTTGTGCACCCCTTTAAGGGGAAGGGTTAGTATCATCAGGAAATTTGGATATTTTACATTTTAAAGCCTCATCTCTGATGTTTATGTAGCTCGATCGGTAGAGAGTTGGCTTGCAGTCCCGAGGGACCCAGGTTCGAATCCTCGCTGGTGCAGGGAACAGTTTAAGAATTTGAATTTCATTAAATCAGGCTTTACTGATCTACCAGGAGACCCGCCGACATGTCGTAAAAATGACCCCGCTAATACCAATACACCAGTCCTGTATGAGACAGCCCTAGCATGTATTCAATATGGACGGTGGGTGTTAAGCGCCGAAGTGGTGACATGTAGATTGTAGGAGGACGACTGGGCCTTGATAGCAGGCTGTGAAGCCTATGCCCAGAGTCGGACACATAAAAAAAAAAAAAAAAAGTACAGGTATGCCCCAGTTTAATGATGCAGTTGGTTAGGTAAAAACCCATTGTTAGGCAGGGTATCATATGTCAGGGTAGATTTAACCTGTCTAGTCTCGGCCGATTTTTTACCCAACACACCCTCAGAACCCGACTGATTTTCAACTCCCCCCCCCCTCAAACCTCCGCTTTTGGTGAGAAACATCGAAAATTCATAGAGAAATCACCCTTCTGGGCTTATAAATGTTGGTACAGGTGTCAGTCAGCCTTACGTTTTCCTTCTTTCTCAGAGTACCAGGCTAATGAAAACGAACTATGGAAGGGTTAACTAATTCAAGCCACTTTAAATTACGTATTTATTTATTTATTCAAGCCACTTTAAATTACGTATTTACATATTTATTTGGTACGAATTTATGTGTAGTGCAAGTCAGTATTGGTTTCCACACAATAATATAGGCGATAAAAGCATTGTTCACCCACCCAAAACCCCAGCATATGGCACCTTCCTTTACGACAATACCACCTCATCACTTATGTTTGTTTCTATCTCTAGCTTCTTTGTTTCTTTGTCCTCCACCTCAGGAATCACTTTCACTGTGAATTTCGTCATTGGAGAGACCGTGAGGCAACATTTCTTTACTGGCCAGGTTACTGCTAACAGGTGAATTGCCGAGTGTGGGGGAGGGGGGGGTCAGGTGGGGCCAGGCAGTATCCCCACTTGACAGCAGGTAGAGGAAGGTCTCCCACATATGCCTACCCAAAATCACCCGCGAATCATGAAAAATGTCCAAACGACAGGCCTTGAAACTGACTGACGTACGATGCACATCGGTGGGTCTGTCCGCAGAAAAAAGTAGTGACGTGCATCGTACATCAGTGGGACTCGGCAGATTAATATGTAAAGGAATGGGATAAGTTTTTCAGCCTCGAGTTTCCCTCCCAACCAAGTCCAAAACCCACCCAAATGGGCCCAGAAACAAGTTTAAAGCCAATATAAGTGGCCTAACAGCTGTAAAAGAAGCAAACCTAAGCCTAACCCCTGTAAATAACTCACGAAAACTAACAAATAAAATCTGAAAATCGTCAGATATCTATCTATCTGTCTATTGCCAGACGCCTCAATCCTGCACGGGGTGGCCAAAAACAAATCGCCTCCATGTCACTCTGTCCCCTGCCATTTCACTACCACGCTCCCAACTCACACCCCCCCTCTCTCATATACCTCTCCACTCCATCCCTCCATCTCATCCTCGGCCTCCCCCTCCCTCTCGCCCCCTCCACCTCACTCACAAACACTCTCCTCGTCAGTCTTTCACTCTCCATCCTCTCCACATGCCCAAACCACCTTAACGTGTTTCTCCTAACGCTTCCCATCATGTCCTCAACCACACCACAACGCTACTTCACTTCCTTATTTGTTAGTCTGTCTCTCCATGTGACTCCACATGCTCCTCACAAATAACTCATTTCCACTGCTTTCACTCTTGACTTCTGTCCTTCCAACAGAGTCCAAGCTTCACTTCCATATGTTAGAGTTGGTATCACAATATTGTCATGTAACAACTTTTTCACTTCCATGATCACCTCCCTCTTTCTTATCACTGCTTTCAACAAACCAGCAACCTTCCTTCCCTGCTGCACCCTTTCGAGCACTTCACCCTCCAGACTTCCATCCTTACTCATCACACTGCCCAAGTACTTAAATTCACTCACATTTTCCATATCCTTCCCATCCAATCTCACTGTACATTCACTGGCTTCACATCTCTCGAAGACCATCACTTTATTCTTCCCTACATTCACCTTTAGATTCCGTTTCTTACACACTCTCCCAAACTCATCTACCACACCTTTCAGCTCCCCTTCGACTTCGCTCAACAACACAGTATCATCTGCAAACAACAGTACAGGGAGTTTCCAAACACTGCCCTCTCTCACTAGGGCCGCTCCAACATCCACTGCCCGACCTTGTATCTCTTTTATAACCCCATCCATATACAGATTGAACAACCATGGAGACATGACACATCCTTGTTTCAATCCAACCTTCAAATGGAAAGATTCACTCAGTTTGCCATCCACACACACTGCAGCCTTAGCACCCTCATATATACGCTCCACTGCCTTCAACAACTTCCCATCCACTGCATATATTCTTAATACCTTCCACAATCCTTGTCTATCCACCCTGTCATATGCTGTCTCCAGATCCATGAAGGCTGCATACAACTTCTTGCCCTTCTCTAGAAACTTTTCCACTACGGATCTAAGAATGAATATCTGGTCTACACAACCTCTTCCCTTCCTAAAACCTCCTTGTTCTTCTCCAACTAATTCCTCTGTAATTTCCCTAACTCTGTCAATAAGTATCCTACCATATACTTTTCCTATTACACTGAGAAGGCAAATGCCCCTATGATTACCACACACTGCTTTTTCCCTTTTTCCTTTGTACAGAGGAATAATTATACCTGACTTCCAATCCTCTGGGACTCTACCCTCCTCCCAAGCCAATCTGCACACCTTCCACATCCATTCTATTACTATCTCTCCCCCATGCTTCAGCATTTAACCACACACTCCATCAATTCCTGGGGCTTTCCCCATTTTAACTTTCTTCATTGCTTCCACCGCTTCCATCCTACTGATTTCTTCCTCTCCTCTCACAACCCTCCTCCTCCCTGCCATTCCCCAGCCACTTATAATTGCATTATTTTCATTCTTTATTTGCAACAGTTCATTAAAGTGTTCTCTCCATCTGTTTACTTTTTCTCCCTTCTCCACTAGTAATCTACCATTTTTATCTTTCACACCCCCACTGACTTTGTTGGAAAAAATTAAGCTCAGTAAACTGTACCCCAGAGTGACAATGTTCATCCCACCAATGGGTAAAACACATTAATCTAAGTCTAAAAACAGTTTATAAACCAACTTAAACACACAATTTTAGTCTAAAATATCATCAGAATCAGACAAAAAATCAAAACTCATTAAACCGGGCTTTGGCCATCGATCGTTAAGCGAGGTATGGTGGTATTTCTATCCTCATAGTTAACCCATCACATCCCGACCGATTTCCCACGTCCGATACCCCCAATCCCGAGCAATTTTGGATTTTTTTTTTTTTTTTGGGGGGGGGG
>JAGKTI010023199.1:0-14918 GCA_018397915.1 Birgus latro
GCCAGTTGTTCTCTGCATTCCTTCAGTACCCAATTAGAGATTCCATCCGGTCCTGGGACTTTCCTTACATCTTGAGTTCCCAGTAATTTATACACTTCCTGCACTTCCACTTTTATATCTTTTATCACTACATTTCTAATCACTCCCTCTCCTTCCACAAACTCCCTTTCCTTAGTGAAAACCGATTGGAAACATTTGTTCATTATTTCAGCTTGCATTACTGCATCCTTGTAGACCTCTCCTTCTACTTTCAGTTTGGTGATTCCTTCCCTTTGCTTCAATTTGCCATTAACAAATCTATAAAACAATTTGGGTTCATCCTTACATTTGTCAATTATACCTTTCAAAGTTCCTTTCTTCCTCTCTACGTATTCTTGTATATTCATTACTAATTCTTTTATATTCTTCCTTTGCTCTCATATTACCTCTCTTTCTCCATTTGTTCCATGCCATGTCCCTCTCTTTTTTCGCTATCATACACCTTCTATTAAACAACACCTTTTTCCTGTTTTCTTTCCCACTTGCTCTTGGCACATATTTTTCCACTCCCAAATTGAAGAGGTCTAAAAAGATATCCCACTTCCTCTGTATCTCTCTCATTTCTCTGAATTTTCTCCAGTCTGCATTTTCAAAAAATTTCTCAATTTTGCAAAGTTTGTTTTCCCAAAGTTGTATCTTCCTTGCCTATAAAGCTCATCTCTTGGTACCACGTTCCCTGTTATCATCTGGAACTCAATGACCACATGATCACTTTTTCCTATAGGACACAGATAATTTAAAGATTCAATTACATCAGGTTCTTTGGATAGTAGCAAATCTAATCTTGCTGGTGTGTCATCACCTCTGAATCGTGTCTCTTCTTTAACCCACTGCGTCATTACATTATTCATTGCTATATTTAACAATTTAGTGCCCCACGAATCTTCGCTGCCTCCTGAGTCCCATTACTCCAAGTTCACCTCTTTACAATTAAAGTCACCCATTAGGATTATATTGTTGCTTTCCTCGATCACTTTCTGTAGATAACTAACCATGTCTGACAACATCTCCTGGTATTCATCGTCATTCCATGCTCTCGTCTTAGGGGGAACATATACCACTGCCATATCTCTCTTACCATTCTCCCCAGTTTCTAATTTCATATTTATCGCTTTGACCCTGCCCTCTGCCATTTCCACAGTATCTACATTTATACTGTCCTTCAGTGCTATCATCACTCCTCCCCCCATTTTTTCTTTTCTGTCTCTTCTCCATAATTTGTATTTCCCACCTCCCATATGAATATCAATACCTTCTTTCAATTTAGTCTCTACAAAGCACATAACATCAGGTTCGTGTACCCTCAAAAAATCATTGACTTCTAACCTTGCCGATATTAGTCCATCAATGTTTGTGTACGCCACTTTCAAACTTTTTTCATCATTTTTTATACTCTCATCTCTCCTTCCCTCCTTCGGTACCACTTTCTCAATTTCTGGTCCATAACTCTCCAATAGAACTCTGTCTTCTCTTTCTCCGTTCGCTGTTCGTTTTTTATCTTTGTTTCCTTTACTAACTCCTTTAATTTAGCTCTTTCCTCTTCATTTGCATCTCTCCTAATCCAAACATTTTAAAACCCCTCTTTATCTGACAATTTCCACATTCTACTTGTGATTTCATTCACTATTACTTGAGACTTAAACTTTACTTTCAAAGGCCTTGCCCCACCATCCTCGTACTTTCCTAACCTAAACACTTCTTCAATCTCTTCTTGAGCTTCATTGTTTCCCTCCATAACCACTGATATTATTTCTTTAACCTTGCTCAGTTCCTCTCTCTGTCTTTCAGATCTTACTGTCATTCGTTTTTCTTTTATTCCTGATATTATCACACATTTTTTCTTATCTGCTACATCCCTGACCAAACATTCTCTACTTCTTAGTACTCTAACCACTTCCTTCTCCACTTTTTCCTTACTTTGTTGTTCTATGATCTCCTTCAAATTTACATTTCCTTCCTCCTGTATTTTCTTCCACCCCTTATGTTGCTCCTTGATTTCCTGAATATGCTCATCTTGCCTCCTCGATTTTGATTCGTACTCATCTAGTTTACTTTTTATTCTGTCCCTTTCTTCTTCCAACCTCTTATTCTCCCTCTTGAGCTGTTTTATTTCATTTGATGCGGACTCATTACTCATCTTTTTCTGTGACTTCTCTTTCTTGTTCCTCACTACGTGTGTTAACTTTTTCCAATTTACTCTGTAAGACTTTGATCTCTCTCTCCTGCTCTAAAGTCCGTTCCTGTAACTCTCTAATTACTTCCCATACCTTTTTTAACTCCTGGACATTCCTCTCCGCCGTTTTCTCTACTCCTGCTACTCTTGTTTGTTGCAGGTTATCACTTCCTTTTACCAACATTTTCTTCGGAGAAGCCCACAAATTCCCCCTCGCCAGCTGTAAACAATCTTCTGTCTCTCTCCGCCATGATGCAACCATATGGAAACTTACTTTTTCACAGTCTTGTATTTTTAGGGCCGAAACCTGCGGCTTTTTAAAAACTAATATCCGACAGGACCACCACTCACGCATTCAACCACAAAGTCACAATAGGCTGTCTCCTTTTTGCCGCTGGTTCAGCGATGATTTCTCTCTCGATCCAGGAGCAGCTCCAACTTCAACTCTCTCCACGACCCGTGTGTGTGTGTGTGTGTGTGTGTATATGCGTGTGTGTGGCATATTCTCTGTTCCTGCACCACGTTTGCCTAACACATGCGATGCACATAATAGATTTCTCCACGAACATTCGCTGCACGACATACGTATATAATGTCATATATGTGTCGATGTGTGGTGTATTTTCTTGTCTCTGATCATTACATAACTTTCCGCTGTCAGCCAATGCACGCAATATTTCTCGGTGAACACTCACTGCACTATTTTATACGTATATTTCACACTGAACCATATACAATATAAAACACTATCACATGATTCCATCCCAGCCTCTTCTGTTATTCCCTTCCCTACTGTATGGCGTAAGAGGCTGCTAGTTCCCTTAGCAACTAATGCACATGTCTATGTATCTCTATGGTATAACATAATGCCTGCTACGGTAGGTCAGTTATTTCACTAATCCAGGCACTATATGTTTCACAGATATAAGTAATGGCTTCACTATAAGGATAAAATACATCATTTTACGGGCAGGGTGAGTGGAAACCCCGCTATAACAAACCAGACTCTACCTCTAGGCCTAATGGCTGATAACGGGCCCCAATGCTTTACAAACAATATATCTATGCTCAATAGACACGATCACTTCACAGTATAGTAAAAAACACTGTACAATCAGTTGTAAACAATCTTCCGTCTCTCTCCGCCATGATACAACCATATGGAAACTTACTTTTTCACTGTCTTGTATTTTTAGGGCCGAAACCTGCGGGTTTTTTTAACTAATATCCGACGGGACCACCACTCACACATTCAACCACATAATCACAATAGGTTGTCTTCTTTTCGCCGCCAGTTCAGCGATTTTCTTGATCCAGGAGCAGCTCCGACTCCGACTCTCTCCACGACCCGGGTGTGTGTGTGTGTGTGTAACTCACCGGGTCGGTCAGGATCAATTGATGGTAGTGATCGTCAGCTTTTACCCTCCCGGAAGGGAGTTGAGAGCTCATATAGTCCGATCTATGGGCAAGGCTGTGTCCTTCACACACGCACACACCCATCCCCTTGTTCAAGGGGGACAGTAACCACCCACTTCGTCAGTGAAACTTTTCGCAACCTGAGCGAGGCGCAAACTCCCGTCTACCAGATGGCAAGCGAGAACGCTACCAATGCGCCAGCGAGCAGTGTGTGTGTGTGTGTGTGTTACTTAAATCATAATTATTAGATGATAAGCTAAGCATATCTAGGGTAAGGCTGTATATTAGTGGATGAGATAAAAAGGGATTTGGTGTAGACTGTAAACTGACACTGTGTAGTAGTGGTGGGAAAAACATTTGAGCCTTCAAAGGACCTCGGAACCACCTTGCTATGAACGTCCTAATTCCCGCCAGTTGCTAACTGTTGTCCGTATGCGTAAAGTCACGTCTTTACTTAGTTTTGTTATTAGTGTCGTTCAGTTTTATCTCTAGTAATTTAAAAGGCACATATTTATCATTAATGATATCACTGCTTTAATTTGTTTCTGTATAATCCGGTATCTTACAAATAAATGAGGGCGCTGGTTGCAATACAAAGTAAGTTTGGTGCACATTCAAAAACAACAGAAACTGACTAATCACCGCCCGAGTTCATCGCGCATTGTTACCAGATCCACTTGTCATCAGGTGGCAAAATCAGTGCGTCAGACTCGGTGAAACAGACTATAGTCATGCTTCTCCATTGTAAAACCTTGTCTCTTATCACTGTTCTCATCTGCATTCCTATAAAACAATCTCCCATCCATTTTAATAGTCTCCCATGCACCTCTCCAAAGGTCTTCAACTTCCACAGCAGTCTCCTGTAGGGCACCCTGTCAAATGCTTTCTTGAGATCAACATACATACAAGCTGCCCATCCTTCTCTTTCTTGTATGACATCTATTACCTTAAAGTACAAAATTAATAGGTTAGTAACACACGATCTTCCTTCCCTAAAACCAAATTGTCTTGGTGTTATCACTTCATTTTCTTCTAAATGCTTTATCCATTTTTTTCTAATAATTTTCCCACAGATTTTACAAACTATACTAGAAAGTGATACAGGTCTGTAATTGAGTGGTTCTTCCCTATCTCCTCCCTTGAAGACTGGCAAAATACTTGCTCTTTCCAATCTTTAGGTAACTGTCCATTTTCCAGTGATGTCTTAATAATGACATACATAGGCCACACTAACTGGTCTGTGCATTCCCTCAGAATCTATCCAGCCACACTATCTGGTCCCATTGCTTTCCTCACATCCAAATCCCTCATCAACTGAAGCACCTCATTCACATCAACTGTAATTTCTGCCATTCCAATCATCCTGGGTTCCATTTCAGGTTCCCCAAATTCCTCCTCCAACACATAGACTGTATATTCATTTCTTACCTGCTTGTACTCCTCCCAAGCCCTTTCACTGTACAGTAAGACCTCACTATAATGGACTAATAGGGGCCCAAACCATTCTGAAAAATGCGAAATTCCGATAAAAGCGACGACCGGACTTCGCCCTGATAGTCCGGACTATTTCCAATATATCAGATTTTAGTCAAGATCGCATGAATGGTTTTTAAACTCTTAACCACGGGTTGTCACTTCCGTGATGCTCGGGTGCAATGGATCATACAGCGGGGCGTCACTTTAGTGATTCAGTGTAGTTCTGAATTAGCCCGGGCTTTCAGGTGGTGACTTGTATCATCTAGCAGCACTGCCAATGTCCAACAACAGTCAGAGCTGCTAATGTCATCAGTACTCTAATCCATTGTTGACAATTTAGCCATTTTCCCCCAATCTAGTCTCCCCTCCCTACCTCCCCTCCATTACCCTCTCATGTCGTCTGCTCAGCTGCTCTTGTTTCGTTTCCTTTCCTTTCGTTTTTGAAGGCTCCAACATGCTTGCATGCGTCGGCCTTGGTCACCTAATGGCGGCTCTCCACGCTGCTCGATCCCTGGCAGCCTCCCTGTTCAGTCCCTTAACCCCTAAGTCACACTTAATGACCTCGTCCAATGTCTTTCTTGGTCTACCCCTCCCAGTCCCTCCCCCAATATTAACACCTCTCACCCTCTGTACCCAATTATCATCCCCCATCCTCTCCACATGTCCAAACCATCGCAGCCTACCTCTCCTAATCACAACAAAAATCCACTCCAGTCCCATCCTACCTCTCAACTCTTCCATCGTAAACCCAGCCCACCCAGGCCTTGCACGCATGGACGCACTGCACATCCACCGAATCACTGTCATTTCTGTACGTTTAAACCTGCGAATATCCTCTTCCTTTACTCCCCAGGTCTTTGCGCTATGCAAATCCTTCCTGGATTTTTCCACTGATTTCATCCATTGAAATGAGCCCTATGCCCTATTCTTATACAAAATAATATATATATATATAAATAAAAAAAGTAAGGGAATTGATAGTGCCATACACCTGGAATTGGCTAGTTATCACTTGGCAACATCCAACCTGCACTTGTTCGCTTATTTCCCGATTTTCCCCCAGAAATATGCCGTATAAGCGATTCTCGTAATATAAATGTATATAAGAAAGGAAGGGAGAAGCCTGAGTGATTTATATTCACCTGGAACTACCTAATTTATTACGTGTTGTCTAGATTTCCTATGACTTATTTCTTAGCATATACAATAGCAGCTGACATTTTCAACTCTTGGCTACCGAGATACGTACATTCAGTTCACTGTTGTCCTTCAAGGTGGATTCACGTCGCAGTCGCGCCCCTCCATTTCTGACGCTTATGCACCCATTATAAAAGGCCCTGGGACCTCTACCCCTACTAAACATCGTGTGGGAAGTGGTAAAGGACTGTAGATATATATAAGTGTAATAAAGTACTAGAAATAATAAAGTGTTAGTGTGTATATGAATAAGAAATGACAGAAGACGAGTGGCGAATTAGCGTGGGTGGGAGGCTCGTACGCGCTCGTATTTTACACTGCTTTCACAACGTTTTTTTTTTTTTTTAGTATGGATTCCAAACCACTTGGAAATCATTGAACAGTGTTTCTGGTCATAATATCAGGCAGTGGTATTCATATTACAGGATGTCAGGAAGTGTAAAGTGGAGACTTAGTTATGATTTTTTCCCCATGAAATATGCCGTATGAGCGATTCTCATAATATAAATGTATATAAGAAAGGAAGGGAGAAGCCTGAGTGATATTTATATTCACCTGGAACTACCTAATTGATTGTGTTGTCTAGATTTCCTGTGACTTATTTCTTAGCATATACATTAGCAGCTAACATTTTCAACTCTTGGCTACCGAGATACATACATTCAATTCACTGTTGTCCTTCAAGGTGGATTCACGTCACAGTCGCGCCCCTCCATTTCTGCCACTTTTGTGTCCATTATAAAAGGCTCTGTGACCTCTACCCCTACTAAACATCGTGTGGGAAATGATAAAGGACTGTAGATATATATATGTGTAATACAATACTAGAAATAACAAAGTGTGAGTGTGTATATGAATGAGAAATAACAGAATACGAGTGGCGAATTAGCGCGAGTGGGAGGCTCGTATGCACTCGTATTTTACATTGCTTTCACGATTTTTTTTTTTTTTTTGGAGTATGGATTCCAAACTACTTGGACATCATTGAATAGTGTTACTGGTGATAATATCAGGCAGTGGTGTTCATATTACAGGATGTCGGGAAGTGTAAAGTGGAGACTTAGTTACCTAACTTCAAAAACCTCCACAAGTCCTACGGTAGTCGAAGAGTGCTAAAAAAACATCCCAGGAGAAAGATGAAGGTGTGTGCCATGTGCACATGTAATTATAATATTCTAGGACTAATAACTGATTTTTGGCAAAATATTTTTAAAAAGTCAGTCGGGGTGCGGATTTCCCCCGCGAAATGGGCACAGCGCTCCTCCACAACACCACGGTTAAGGGGATAAACTGTTTTGACTACCATTGTGGTACTGTACTGTGTTACAACTTTACTACATTAATCAAATGGTATAATATATATAATACTGTACTGTACACTGATAAACATGTCTTTTATTTACCTTATTGTGGTAACAACTTTACCTCATCATCCTTTCCTCCTCTTTTCTACTCTGATGGCTCTGTAGCTATTTCTTCTACTGAAAAAAGCCGATCTCTTTGCTCAGACTTTCTCCTCCAATTCCACCTCAGACGATTCTGGTGCTATTCCTCCATCACTTCCCTGCTCTGACTTCCTCATGGCTGACATTAAAATTTCTTCAGCTGATGTATTTTCAGCCATCACTGGCCTCAATACTAACAAGGCATATGGTCCTGATGGGGTCCCTCCTGTTGTCCTCAAGAACTGTGCTTCTGTGCTTACATCCTGCCTAGGTAAACTCTTTTGCCTTTGTCTATCAACCTGTACCTTTCCTTCTTGCTGGAAGTTTGCTCTCATTCAGCCAGTCCCAAAGAAGTGTGACCATTCCCAACCCTCTAACTATCGTCCAATTGCTTTAACATCCTGTGTCTCGAAAGTGTTTGAGTCTATTCTTAACAGAAAAATTTTAAAGCATCTTTCCTATCACAACCTTCTTTCTGATCGTCAGTATGGGTTCCGTCAGGGACGCTCCACTGGTGATCTTCTCGCCTACCTTTCAGACTCCTGGTCATCCTCCTTTCGGGACTTTGGCGAAAGCTTTGCCATTGCGCTTGACATCTCAAAGGCTTTCAATCGAGTCTGGCATAAATCTTTAATTTCTAAACTGCCCTCTTACGGTTTCTATCCTTCTATCTGTGCCTTCATCTCTAGCTTCCTTTATGGTCGCTCTATAGCCGCTGTTGTAGACGGCCACCGTTCTTCTCCTAGATCACCAACTCTCTTTCTTTTATTCATCAATGACCTTCTACGCTGTACATCTAACCCTATCCACTCATACGCTGATGATTCCACCCTTCACCTTTCCATTCGGTTCCCGCAACATCCATCTCAGCAGTTACTTCAACAAACAAGGGATGAGGCTATGGCACACCTAATGTCTGACTTCGTTCGTATCTCTGATTGGGGTAAAAATAATCTTGTTGTTTTTAATGCATCAAAGACTCAGTTCTTGTGCCTATCAACCAGACAAAACCTTCCACAGGAGTACCCGCTGACGTTTAATAATGTCCAGCTCATTCCTACATCATCCTTGAACATGCTTGGGGTTTCATTCACTCGGGATTTATCTTGGAAAGGACATATTACATCTCTTGTGAAATCTGCTTCCAAGAGATTAGTTGTGCTAAGCCAGCTCCGAACCTTCTTTACCCCTACACAAATGTTGATTTTATGCATGGGTTTTATTTGCTCCTGTTTGGAGTACAACTCTCATGTGTGGGGAGGATCCCAACATACAGCCCTTCTCAACAGGGTGGAGTCAAAGGCTTTTCGTCTCATTAACTCTCCTCCTCTTACTAGCTCCCTTCAACCTCTGTCTCTTCACTGCACTGTTGCATCTTTATCTCTTTTCTATCGCTACTTCAATGGCCACTGTTCCTCTGAACTGTCTACTTGCAGCCCTCCACCTCAACGACGGGCACGTAGTACCCGTCTAGCAACAACCTCTCATCTCTTTTCTGTCCAGCTCTCTAATGCAAGAGTTAACCGGTACTCCCAGTCCTTCATTTATGCAACTGGTCAACTCTGGAACTGTCTTCCTCTGTCTGTATTTCCTATTTCCTATAATCTCCAGTCTCTCAAACGCAGTGTGTCCAAGCATCTCAAAATGAACGAATCTTGAATTTGGCTCTCTTTTGTGTTGTTTTCGTTTATTCTTGGAAGGAACAGTTTGCGGGCCCATGGCCTTTGGTTCCTTCTTCCTTGCATTAAAACACACTCACACACACACACATACACACACACACACACACACACACACACACACACACACACAGCTGAAGTGGTTAGGCAGTCCGGACTGCTTCTGGCTTT
Organism: Birgus latro; assembly: GCA_018397915.1. Classification (NCBI taxonomy): domain Eukaryota; kingdom Metazoa; phylum Arthropoda; class Malacostraca; order Decapoda; family Coenobitidae; genus Birgus; species Birgus latro. Next base: position 9,597 of record JAGKTI010023199.1, read on the forward strand.
ATTAGACTTTTTCCGGTATATTGGAATTTAGTCCGGTAGCTCCTCGAGTCCGATAAAAGCGAATTCCAATCTATTGAAATCTGTTATATCGAGGTTTTACTGTACCTTCTTCTCACTTTATTCCATGTGCTTTTCTTGCCTCTTGTGCCATTCTACATCTGTTGTTAAACCATTCTCTCTTCCTTTCCATAGCTGTGGAAAATTTTGGGACATATAAAACTCCTGTTTTACATACTTCTATCAAAAACTCTTATTTCTCATCAACATTAGTGACTGTATTCACTTCACTCCAGTTTACATTGTGTGTGTGTGTGTGTGTGTGTGTGTGTGTGTGTGTGTGTGTGTGTGTGTGTGTGTGTGTGTGTGTGTGTGTGTGTGTGTGTGTGTGTGTGTAACTCACCTCACCGGGTCGGTCAGGATCACTTGATGGTAGTGATCGTCAGCTTTTACCCTCCCGGAAGGGAGCTGAGAGCTCATATAGTCCGATCTATGGGCAAGGCTGTGACCTTCACACACGCACACACCCATCCTCTTGCTCAAGGGGGACAGTAACCACCCACTTCGTCAGTGAAACTTTTCGCAACCTGAGCGAGACGCAAACTCCCGTCTACAAGATGGCAAGCAAGAAAGTTGCCACTGAGCCAGCGAGCGGTGTGTGTGTGTGTGTGTGTGTGTGTGTGTGTGTGTGTGTGTGTGTGTGTGTGCATTTACCTAATTGTGATATACAGGAAATGAGCCACGCTCGTGGGGTCCCATCTCTGTTTCACAGTAAGTCAAATTTTGCCTTAAACTTGTTTAAGTTTTTAGACTGGACGATCTCGTTGTCCAGGCTATTCCACAGGTCTATGCATCTATAAGGAAATCTATATTTCTTGATGTCCTTCGAGCAGCTTGGCTTCTTTAGTTTCATTCCGTGTCCTCTTGTTGCTCTCTCATCCCACACAAACAGATTTTCTCCGTCAATTTTTCCTACTCCTATCAAGGTCCTGAACACTGCAATCATGTCGCCCCTCTCTCTCCTTTCCTCTAAGGAAGGCAAATCCAGCCTTTCCAGCCTTTCTCTGTATGGCAAATCTTCCAGACTGGGGACCATCTTGCTTGCTGTTCTTTGTATTCTCTCAATCTTGGTTTCATCTTTCTTTTTGTGTGGGGACCACACTACTGCTGCATATTCTAACCTGGGCTGGATCATAGCTACTATCAATTTTTTCATCATCTCATCCATGTAATGAAATGCCACTCTTATATTGGTCAAGAGTTTATATGTCTCTCTCACTATCTTATTTATGTGCTTTCCAGGTGATAAACTATCCTGGACCAGCACTCCCAAATCTTTCTCTTCTCTCGCTTTTCTAATTGGTTCATTACCCATCAAATAATTCAATGATGGCCTCTTGGTACTTTTATCCATTTTTAATATTTTACATTTTTTTGCACTGAATTTCATTTCCCACATCTGGCTCCAATCATGTATCCTGTCCAGATCCTCCTGTAGCATTTTACAGTCCTCTTCAACCTCTACCTTTCTCAAGATCTTTGCATCATCAGCAAACAGGATTGCGTAGCTGTTCACTCCATCTACCATATCATTTACGTAAATCAAGAACATTACTGGTGCCAACACCGAGCCCTGTGGGACGCCACTTGTTACTTCCCTCCATTCAGATGTCCTATCCTTTATTACTGTCCTCATTTGTCTTTCACTCAAAAAGTCTCTCATCCATTCCAGGAGGCTTCCATTCAGTCCTCCTATATGCTCTAATTTCCATAATAGTCTCTTGTGGGGTACCTTCTCAAAGGCCTTCTCCAGATCTAAGTACACACAATCCACCCAACCGTCTCCCTCCTGTAGCACGTCAATCGCCCTTGAGTAAAAGCTCAACAAGTTGGAAACTCATGACCTTCCACTTCTGAATCCAAACTGACTTTCAGTCAAAATATTCATCTCTTCCAGGTATTTTATCCATCTATCTTTCAGGATTCTCTCACACAATTTTGCAACCATGCTGGTTAGAGACACTGGTCTATAATTCAGGGGTTCTTCCTTGTTTCCTCCCTTATAGATTGGCACCACATTTGCCCTCTTCCATTCCCGAGGCACTTTCCCCTCATCCGAGGAGCACACAATTAAATTGTGAATCTTATCCGCCAGTTGTTCTCTGCATTCCTTCAGTACCCAATTAGAGATTCCATCTGGTCCTGGGGCTTTCCTTACATCTTGAGTTCCCAGTAATTTATACACTTCCTGCACTTCCACTTTTATATCTTTTATCACTACATTTCTAATCACTCCCTCTCCTTCCACAAACTCCCTTTCCTTAGTGAAAACCGATTGGAAACATTTGTTCATTATTTCAGCTTGCATTACTGCATCCTTGTAGACCTCTCCTTCTACTTTCAGTTTGGTGATTCCTTCCCTTTGCTTCAATTTGCCATTAACAAATCTATAAAACAATTTGGGTTCATCCTTACATTTGTCAATTATACCTTTCAAAGTTCCTTTCTTCCTCTCTACGTATTCTTGTATATTCATTTCTAGTTCTTTTATATTCTTCCTTTGCTCTGATATTACCTCTCTTTCTCCATTTGTTCCATGCCATGTCCCTCTCTTTTTTTCACTAGCATACACTTTCTATTAAACCACGCCTTTTTCCTGTTTTCTTTCCCACTTGCTCTTGGCACATATTTTTCCACTCCCAAACTGTAGAGGTCTGAAAAGATATCCCACTTCCTCTGTATCTCTCTTGTTTCTCTGAATTTTCTCCAGTCCGTATTTTCAAAAATTTTTCTCAATTCTGCAAAGTTTGTTTTCCCAAAGTTGTATCTTCTTTGCCTATAAAGCTCATCTCTTGGCACCACGTTCCCTGTTATCATCTGGAACTCAATGACCACATGATCACATTTTCCTATAGGACACTGATAATTTAAAGATTCAATTACATCAGGTTCTATGGATAGTAGCAAATCTAATTTTGCTGGTGTGTCATCACCTCTGAATCGTGTCTCTTCTTTAACCCACTGCGTCACCACATTATTCATTGCAATATTTAACAATTTAGTGGCTCACGAATCTTCGCTGCCTCCTGAGTCCCATTCCTCCCAGTTCACCTCTTTACAATTAAAGTCACCCATTAGGATTATATTGCTGCTTTTCTCGATCACTTTCTGTAGATAACTAACCATGTCTGACAACATCTCCTGGTATTCATCGTCATTCCATGCTCTCGTCTTAGGGGGAACATATACCACTGCCATATCTCTCTTATCATTTCCCCCAGTTTCTAATTACATATTTATCGCTTCGACCCTGCCATCTGCCATTTCCACAGTATCTACATTTATATTGTCCTTCACTGCTATCATCACTCCTCCCCCCATTTTTTCTTTTCTGTCTCTTCTCCATAATTTGTATTTTCCACCTCCCACTGGGGGTAGGGGGTTTTCAAGAATTCTCCCCCAGTATCCCAGCTTGTTGTAAGAGGCGACTAAAAGGGTTGGTGGTGGGTTAGTGCCCCACCCCGTAAAAACAACTATCTAAAAAAAAAAACAGGAAGCCTCGGACCAGGACTGACCAAAAGTAGACGACAAAGGAACGGACAAAGGACGAGATAAAGATTGCGACCTGGAATGTGAGGGGTATGAATGATGAGGTGAAAGAGAGAGAGATTGTACAGGTGCTTGAGAGTGCGAAAGTAGATATATGTGGAATAACTGAAACTAAATGGCGAGGTGAGAATATGAGAGAATGGGAATATGGGTGGGGTATATGCGCAGGAGTGGGTGAGAATGAGAGGGCAAAAGAGGGAGTGTGTATTGTGGTGAGCAACAGGTGGAAGGAGAATGTAAGAGAGTATGGATCAGTTGGGTCAAGGATTGTGTGGGTAAGAGTGAAAGTTGGACTACAAATGTGGGCAATTGTGTGCGTGCATGCGCCAACGCAAGATCGTGTAAGTAGAGTGAGAGAAGAGTTTTGGACAAATGTGGAAGCCTGCTTGGAAAAGTTTGAAAGGAATGACAGTGTTTCTGATTGGAGATATGAATGGAAAAGTGGGGAATGAGAAGGTGGATGGAGTGGTTGGTGAGTGGGGTGTGCCTGCAGAGATGGATGAGAATGGCAGTGCTTTAGTGGACATTTGTGCTGGGAGGGGGTTGGTGGTAGTTAATACCCTCTTCAGGCACAAAATGATCCATAGGTATACATGGTGAGTGGTGAGAAGAGAGGACTGGGGAATGAATGAATGGAAGGCAATGATTGACTATGTGTGTGTGGATGAAAGGATGAGAAGATGTATAATGGATGCAAGAGTATATAGAGGTTGGGGGAGTGGACTTTCTGACCACCACTTGGTGGTGGCCAGAATCAGAGTCCAAACAAGATGGAGGAAGAGAAGAAGGGAAAGACAGGAGGAAGTATGTGTTACAAGGAGGGTAGAAAAGTTACAAGAGGATGGAATAAAGGCTGAATATAGAAGGGAAGTGGAGGAGCGATTGGGTAAATATAGATTGGAGCAGATGGGGGACGTGGAGGGTGTGTGCAAGGTATTCACAGAAGAAATCTGTGCAGCATGTGAGGTGGTGTGTGGGGTGAAAAGAAGACGAAAGGGGGTTCAGGGAACAGCATGGTGGACTGAAGAGGTGAGAGAGGATGTGGCACAAAAGAAGAAAGCATATAATGAGTGGATGAGGAACAGGGGCGACGAAGAAGCTGAGAGACGGACGAGAGAGTTATATGTAGTGAGGAGGAGAGAGGTGAAAAGATTAGTAAGAGAGAGTAAGAAGAGAGTGGATGAGGAGTTTGGAAGGAATCTGGGTGCAAAGTGGAGGGAATGTAAGAAAATGTTCTGGAAGGAGGTAAGAGAGCTAGACAGGGTGCCAACGAAGTCAGTGGAGGTGTGAAAGATAAAAATGGTAGATTACTAGTGGAGAAGGGAGAAAAAGTAAACAGATGGAGAGAACACTTTAATGAACTGTTGAACATAGAGAATGAAAGTAATGCAAGTATAAGTGGCTGGGGAATGGCAGGGAGAAGGAGGGTTGTGAGAAGAGAGGAAGAAATCACCAGGATGGAAGTGGTGGAAGCAATGAAGAAAGTTAAAATGGGGAAAGCCCCAGGAATTGATGGAGTGTGTGGTGAAATGCTGAAGCATGGGGGAGAGATAGTAATAGAATGGATGTGGAAGGTGTGCAGATTGGCTTGGGAGGAGGGTAGAGTCCTGGAGGATTGGAAGTCAGGTATAATTATTCCTCTGTACAAAGGAAAAGGGGAAAAAGCAGTGTGTGGTAATCATAGGGGCATTTGCCTTCTCAGTGTAATAGGAAAAA
>JAGKTI010023200.1:0-14917 GCA_018397915.1 Birgus latro
CCAGACCTTTACCGGATGAACCGTTTTGGCGGACTAACCAAAGGCACGTATGTCACATAAAATTCAACAAGGACCAACGGATATCACATAAAATAATTCAGAAATACACCTCTGACCCACTACCCTTCAATGTAATCACACTTATGTTCTACTATAAGCTCTTTATGGAACACTTGAGCCTGATTCGTTATCAGGCTACCTGACAAATCCACTTCATCCAACGTTGTTGAAACTATGCAGTCATCACTCAGTCATGCTCAGAATTCTTACCATCTTTCATAGTTTTTCTGATGTTTCATTTGCTTCTTCAAATCAATGTCTGTGTAGAATTTCAGTATGTTTCCCCCTCAGCTTCTTTGTATAATAAGCAGCTGATGAACCAGTACCATATATATCACAGTTTCTGCATGGCAACACCGTGGTCTTTATTTATTTGTTTTTTTTTCTTTTACAGTTCTACCTTATTTTGCCGTATTTGTTTTTGTTTTTGGCATAATAAAAATGTCTTAATCCATTAAATCCCCCCAAACAGCTGTTAATACACCATTCTGCCCAGGTGGGTAAGAGTGAAAAATATACGTGAAGATACGGGTGGCCAGTGGGGTAGGTCACTGGTTAGCTATGTATCGGTGACTATGATAATGGCGTGCCTCGTGGTGACTGGTCTGGAGAAATATGAGAGCAAAGGGTGGTCTTCTTCACGATCGAGAGTAGCAGAATCGGTGTAAACATTGCTTATCCAGTCCCTCCAGTCTTTTCAGGGGTTGTTGTTCATGAATTGGGCAAAAATGTTAGTGTAAACTTGTGGGCCTGGAACAAATTAACATTTATTCCCATTTATTGTTTTATTTTGTTATTAACCCGTCAAACCCCGCCGACGTACGATGCACGTCGCAACTTTTTTTCACGCTGAGACCCGATGACATGCATCATACGTTATGCAATTGAAAGGCCCGTTGTTTGCACATTTTTCAAGTTTCGCGGGAGAATTTTGGTAGGCATATGTGGGAGACCTTCCTCTACCCCCAGCCAGGAGGCGACACTGAATGACCCTGTGTACCCCCCCTGCTCCATTTTCTCGCAACTCATCTGTTAGCAGTGACCTGGCCAGTAAAGACATGTAGCACCACGGTCTCTCTGACGACAAAATTCAAGGCAAAAGTGATTCCCGATGTGGAGGACAAAGATTACTTGGCACAAGAGTTAGTAATGAACAGAAGTAATGAGGAGGTAACGTCGCCAAGGTGGGTGTGGTTTGTTGATGTGTTTGGTGAGTGAACAAAGCTTATGTCACCTATATTATTGTGTGAAAGCCAATATAGTCTTGTACTACATATAAATTCATACCAAATAAATAAATATTTACCAATTCTGAGTGGTTTTGGTTACGTTTCTCTCGCATAGGAGCGTCTTTTATGTAGCACGTGTCATAGAAAGCTACAGCCAGGAGAGGGGCCTCTCACCTGTTTAGGGTATTTTTTACTTTAGGTGAGCGCTTTCTCACTGAGTTTTCGATGTTTCCCACCCAAAGCGGAGGTTTGGGGAAAAAAAAAATCCAAAACTTGCCAGGTTCTCGGGGTGGGTTGGGTGCAAAAGTTGCCGGGACGGGGCGGGTTAAGTGTTTTGTCATTGCGGTAATATGGCGGAATAATTTACCACGGTGAAGGAGGTCTGACTCTATTGGAAGAAACTGTTGTTTATGCTTTACGCTATCAACGACATTTGCACCTTTCTTAACAGCCATAGCTAGGTGAAATGCAAGTAAAATGAGATAGGAATGCGACAAAATTTAGGGATTACCACCAAGACATGCAGTGTAAGTAATCCAAGTGATCGTGTGCTACACTCGACACTATCTGTGGCCGCATAGTGAACTATACATAGTCTGGCGGGCCCTGGAAGTTCAAGTGCCTTCTCATACCTTTGCAAAGATTAAGGGAGGTACCGGACCATCCTATGCTGGAAAATTGGTATTGTAGTTTACATATAAATAAAATAAGTATCTGTCTATCTAACTATCTATCTATCTGTTTGAATATCTATATCTATATCTGTCTATCTATCTGTCTGTCTATTCATAAATACAATAGATCACAATTGGCGCACTCCAAGGCAGGCTTGCATTGGAAGGATTGCCTTCAGTTACTAATTTTTGAGAATAACTACTAAGACGAATTTGCAAAGTTTCAGTGTGTTTTCCTGATTCTTAAATAGATATTAGCATCTAGAGAGTGACATAGTACGCCATATGCATTTCCATCTAGCTCTTCTACCTGAGAGTAGCTTCTTATATGAATTTCATACCCACGTATCATATATCGTAAATTTACAAATGAAAATAATGCCTGCGAGTGCTGTGAGTTTGGTACTTTGCCTCAACGTCCTTCGTCTTCCTGTTTCCAAATGTTTTAGGTTGCATCATTCGTCATACATCGTCCTGTATTGCTTAGTCCCTTTGCTGGGGTATTTGTGCAAATTAGGAAAGGTTTGATAAACTTGGATGTGCTAAGCATGGCGCGTTGATCAAACCATTTTTGATCTCATCGAAATGATTGCTGTTACTGTTCTCGCCAGTGGAATGATCTCATAAGTGATTTGACTCGTATCATCTACATTAGTCGGTGCTGGGAAAATTTTGACTGTCTCTACATTTTCGTCAGCCCCATATAGCTTACATCGTGGGCATCCAGCTGATTTGAGGCAGCAGACTCTTCAGTGGCATGAGTTAAACTGCTGCCACCATGTATTGGGTAAACAAGCTGGCCCATATATATAACCCTCTACTTCCACTCCGTCTGGCGATTTCTTGTGTGCTTTGGGGACGGTTCAGTCGTTGTTATTAATATCTATTTTGAATCATTTATTCATTCCTATGCCAAATATCACAACAACGCCCACACCTGCCGACTTAGCCATCCCCACAACACACAGTATACTGCCAGGTGAGTTTTTAGTGGAGTGATTTTTATGAGCCGCTCTGAATATTGGATTGTTGTTGCCACACAAAAGAGATTCATTGTCCTGATGTTAGAGAGTATATTGCCCCTGTGCTTGGAAGAATAGTTACCTCATCATTGCCCTTGGATGATGCAGTATAATGGTGCCCTTTGCTTTATCGATCTCACTGTCACGTCGGCTGTCTCAATGTCTCTCGCCCTCTTACTGTGTGGAGTATAAGCCTTATGTATATTTCCTTTCAGCCGTTTAATACCCCGGCGTGGGATATTTAGAGAAGACGTAGTGTGGTCGTACATTAAGGGCAGAGGTATCGTACAGAGAGTGTGTTGTCTCTTTTAGCTCCAGTGTCAATCTGATTGTGTGTGTGTGTGTGTGTGTGTGTGTGTGTGTGTGTGTGTGTGTGTGTGTTGTATTTTTCCCTAATGTAGCCTCTTTCACCAAGCCTACATGCACCTCTCTCTCTCTCTCTCTCTCTCTCTCTCTCCCCCCCTCTCTCTTCCCCTTCCTCCCCCCCTCCCCCTCTCTTTCTCTTCTCTTTCCTCTTCCCCCTCNTGTGTGTGTGTGTGTGTGTGTGTGTGTGTGTGTGTGTGTGTGTGTGTTGTATTTTTCCCTAATGCAATCTCTTTCACCAAGCCCACATGCATCTCTCTCTCTCTCTCTCTCTCTCTCTCTCTGGTATCTGAGGCATGATCTAACTGACCTGCATAACCTCTAATAACCTGATCTCTGCATTCTTCAGTTGTACAGACTAAAGTGGCTAGCTGCAACATACTTACCTAATTAATCTATAATACTTTACACTTTGTCCTGCTGTGTGAAGTCCTATTCCTCTGTTGTTCAGTATCAGGCTATGTTATAAAACACTATATAAAAGGAATACTATTTTGTGTGTGTCAATACTGTAGTTTAACATAATATAACCATAATTATGTCATTGATAACTGTATATGTGTTTATATGGAAACTCTCTTGTTTTTGCTGTTACTGCTGTCAAGTCATTGCATAGTGAAGTTTGCTGTTTTTATCGTTGCTTTTTAAACCATTCATTTTTACACCTGCGACTCGCGAAATGAGAGCAGGTGTTATACAGTACTTTGATCAGCCTAGGTATGTGTGTATGAACAGAGTAACTTAGTGGAGATATTGAGGGTTAGCCAAGGAATAACCCCTCTGAATTTTAGCACACTAGGTCAAGGATCAAGGTCACTGGGCTAGGTTCTAGCAAAATCAACTCATCAGTATTAATCCAATTTAGATCAAGCATGGGGAAAAGATTATCAGGTAGGGAAGGATAAAGTGACTTGATTGGAAGTTCAGTCACTGGTCAGGGTTACATTGCAAAGTCATCTTCAACAGTTTACATCCAGTTTAGACCAAACTTAGTGGAACAGTTGAAGATAAGGCAATAATAAAAAGATTCCATATTGAGAAGTTAGACAAAGATCAAGGTCATGGGGAAAGGTTAAAGGCCGAGGTCACAAGGCAATGTAAACTCAGACAATTTTTATTGTTGCAAGAAACTTCTTGGAATGCTTAATGATAAGGCTAGAAAAAAGTAATTCGATTTTGAGAGTAATCTGTGGAAGGTGAAGGTCACAGGGCAAATCAAATACTCGGCCCTTAGATCGCTTGATCGTCAAAGATGTTGCTATGTCTTAGTGCTCCTTGTTAGATATGTTCTGTTATGTCAGTAATCTCTTGTTTAACCCAAATCTGTTGCGCATTTATAGAGATTGGAATCATTTGATACTTTTTATGTCATTATCGTAATGCATCATGATTCTTGTTTCAGGTTTATATGTTGAGGGTTTTGTGGTCATTTCCTACACGGTAATCCCACATTACTTCCTGAAATGGAGGAAATGTGCCAACTCCATCATGACATCAGGGGTATGTGTCTCCCAGATGGTGATGCCGCCCCTCATTACATACCTACACGAGGAATTTGGTTTCAGAGGGGCGACCCTCATCACTGGAGGTCTTGTCCTCAATTGCTGTGTGGCCGCCATGGCCCTCCATCCCGTAAGGTGGCACACAAACAAGCCTTACACTCGCCTCACCAATGCAACTCAAAGAGAAAAACCAGTTGTGACCAGAAACTCTTCAAGCTTGACATGTCTTAAGAGATTACGAAAGTTAGCCATTTACAACCTGCAGCTACTAAAGTCGCCTCGTGCTGCTCTTATTGCTTTCATAATATCTGTTGTTCACGTAGTAATTGTAAATGTGTTCACTCTGGTTCCATTTGCAATGGAAGAAGCTGACATTAGTCAGCGTGGGACATCGCTGTGTTTGTCAGTGGCTGGCTGGTGCAATCTGGCATCCAGGCTGCTGACTGGCTTCCTCACCTGGTGTCCAGCCTTCACAACGACAAATGCTTTCCTGTTTGGGGCATTTACATCTTCTTTGGCAATCCCAGGCATGTTTTTTTACGCGTTGTAATGATTTATAATCTTGTTTTTCAAAGCCTCCATCTTGTGGCATAAACACTGTCATTCAAAGCTTTGTTTACAGGCCTTACCCACTTTTTGTACAGTATGAGACTATATTATGATAATGATGACAGGGGTGATGACGATGGTGATGATGAACTACAATCAGTAACAAGACACTAATGACATCCTTTTAAAAGTATGCTAAAAGAGCAACTTATTTTTAAAATTGTACAGTTTTCCTCACTAGAAATAGTGCATGGGGTGTATCAGTAAGGAATATTCAACATCTTTCAGATCGGAATCATTTGCCTTGGCATCAGAACAGTATTCGATCGACTTATGTTTATCTACCACCTATCTACCTACTTACCTATCTACCTATCTACCTACTTACCTATCTACCTACTTACCTATCTACCTATCTACCTATTTACCTACCTACCTATCTGTCTATCAGTTTATCTCAATTGGGTGCTTTAAAAAATTAACTTCAGAGATCATATCTGCAAAACCCACCATATTGTGACAATTTATGAAAAAGTATCGCACTCAGATTTTTATATGGGAACTGAATAATATTCAAAGGTTGCTCAAGCATCGTGTAAATTCTATCCTACATGTGTAGTGTCCTAGATGTAAGAATGTTGTATTGACACAGTGTCAATGTCTTATCATGTTTTCATCTTTCTTGCTTGTTTTGACTTTTCAGTATTCCATGAGAGCAATATGTTGCATTTTCTTTCAGGATTTGAGCTTCAGAGTTTACTCCAATGGCCATTGGAACTCGTTCTAAAAGGTAGAATTAGCTCGTTGAGTCACACAGTCTCTCCCTTCCCCGGAAGAAGCTTCCATCGAGGAGAGAGGTGCTGCACTGCTGAAGCCCTTTTTCCGTTTTCAATGCGGAGAAGAAAAGATCCCAACTGAGAGCATCATAAACACCTCAAGGACAATGATGAAAATGTGGCATATTGAATATTTCCTTACGAAGTACGAACCCGATATCTACAAACACCTTCGTCTTCTGCATGAAGAATGTCAAGGTCTTCGAAGAAACATTTAACCTGCCCCGTCCCGTCAACGTACGATGCACGTCGCAACTTTTTGTCACGCTCAGTTCCGACAATGTGCATCGTATGTTATGCAATTGCAAGGCCGTTGCTTGCACATTTCTCAAGTTTCGCGGGAGATTTTTAGCACGTAGACAAGTGACACCTTCCTCTACCTGCTGCGAAGTGGGGGCACTCCCAGACCCTGCATGACCAGCGCTCACCTGTGACTCGGCCACTCACCTTGTAGCAATGACCCAGGGCAGACATGGTCCGCCGAGGTCTCTCTGACGAACAAACTCAAGCCATCCTGGATGCCTACCTAGCTAAGGAATTCACTGGCGATAGTGATTTGCCTGTTGACAATGATGTCCTCGACAAAGACTACGTGCTTCCAGCCAAGGAAATGAGTAGGAGTGACAAGGAGGTTCCGTCTCCAAGGAAGCGGCACTACATAACCTGTCGTCAGCAGGCCAGGCTAGACCACGAGGACGTGGATGCACCTCTATCCAGCCTGTGAACGAAGGGTCAGATGAGGACGAGGACGAGGAAGAAGGAGAGGGCAGAGCACGTGGACATGGTGTTAGCACGTGGTTGGGATGTGAACGAATCTCGCCACATGGAATGGAAGGGGTGAGGCAGTGTAAAAGGTATGGCTCTGTTCCTTTATCTGGGGATGGCGAAGCGAAGGGGCGGGAATGAGGAGTAGTGAGACTGAAAGCTGTGTTGTTAGGGAGGGAGGTCACGCGCTCCGACGTGGTGCACCTGGGCGGCGGGCAGGTGACGTGGCGCCGCTCCCAAGCACATCTTTCACCCCAGTGTATTCCTGCACTCCCTCTCCACAGCCCCGTGATGTGCGGAAGGGGGCGAAAGGGAAGGGGAAGAGAAAGGGAGAGGGAAGAGGACCACGAATGGGGAAGGGCGCCGCTCTCCACCTCCCCAACCACCCCCACCACCCTCTTCTCCACACCCCGACGAAGGCGACGACAGTGACGAGGCTGGTGACGGTGATGTGTCGTGGGTCTGGGAGGACGGGAGTGATTTTGACCCCACGATCCACCCCTTCATAGAGGAGTGGCAGTCTGGCCGCACTGCTCCACATACTTATGCAGGCTCCACCAGGGTGGATTTCGTCCACCTTTACTTCTCAGAGCAGTTTATGGAAAATATAGTGGAGCAGACTAACATCTTCCCCAGGAGGCTGCAGAGTGAAAGTGAGCATCTAGGGACAACAAGCAGGCACTCACAGGCGTACGATTACCCTGTCACAGTAAGTGAGATGTTCCTATTTTTTGCCTTGGTTCTGTTGGTGTGTATAGTACGGAAAGGACAAATTCCGGCTTACTGTTCTACTGACCCCAATACTTACACACCTTTGTTCAGTAAAGTTATGGGTCGGAATAGATTTCAGTACATTCAGAGCCGCCTCCACTTTTTTGATGCAGACGACCGTGCTAATGCTAATTACACAGATAAAATTAGGAGAATTAGGCTTGTTTTTGATCCCCTATGGGAAACGCTCAGCTCGTCATTTTATCCTTACAGAGACCTCGTCATAGATGAGTCTTGTGTTGTGGAGAGGCAATATTTCCTTTCGCCAGCACATACCCAACAAAACACACCGTTTTGGGTTCAAGATCTTTGTCATGTGTGACTGTAAAACTGGATATGTGCAAGACATAGTCCTGTACACCAGCGCACAGACAGACATAACGGAAGATCGGAGTATAAGACTCTCAGGGGCTGTGGTAAAGACCATGATAGAGCAGTACCTTCACGTCTTGTACCTGGACAACTGGTACACTAGTCCTCTTCTCGCTCGGTACTTCCACCATCACGTCACCGGAGTCTGTGGCACTGTCAAGAGAAACCGACGTCATATGGTGCAACCCGACAGGAAACTCGATAGGAGTGAGGTGGTTTTCTTCAAGGCAAATAACATCCTTGCCACTGTATGGAATTACAAGAGAGAATTTTCCCTCCTGTCTACTGTGCACCGCCCCCTGATGCACCGCAAAGACTCCGTGGAGTACACTGGCCAGAGGATGGCCCACGTCTGGAAACCTGAGTCAGTAGTGGACTACAATGTGAACATGAGGCAGGTAGACCAGTCTGACTCCATGATTTCCAGTGTGGAATGTGTCAGGACCACGATAAAGTGGTACAAGAAACTGTTCTTCCGCCTGCTTGATATCGCCGTCCTCAACTGCCACTACCTCCGCGCCTTGACTACAGGGAAATCAGAGACCGAGAGGTTTGTGAGGGAGCTTTCCCGAGAGATCATCGGGAAATATTCAGAGGAAAGGACCCACCCCCGCACCCGCACCGCAACTGCCGCCCAGACGCCCTGATGCCTCACAGGACACCACTTCCTTACCACCATCCCCCCCTGCACCAAACCGCCCCAGACCACAGCACTGCTGTCATGTGTGCAGCAACTCCACCATCAGGGTGAGCACAGGCAGACGAGACATGAGATACGAGTGTGTCGAGTGTAATGTCGGCTTGTGCCTTGAGCCCTGTTTCAGGCAGTATCACTCCCTCCTATATTACTGAAAATGTTGGTATACCTGTATATTCTACGTGATATATACTGTGTGCTTCGAAAATATATCGCTCACTAGTCAGGTATATCTGTGATAACTGTTGCAAAATGGTAATAATTTCTGTGGAAAGTAAATTGAAAGTTGGAAAATGAAATGCAATACTTTGTGCCCGCGAGAATATCACACTCACTATAATACCAAGTCATGTAAATATATATGCTTACAATGGTAATAATCCTTGTGGAAAATTATAATGGAAGTTGAAAAATACCATGTAATACTGTGTGCTTGCGATAATATCACGCTCGGCATGTAAAATATGCGATAAAACGACGCTCATTTTAATAGTAAGGCCTGTCAGTATGTGATAACAGTTGTAGAAGGTGAAAATTGGTATAATCTTTGTGGAAAACTATACTCGAAGTTGAAAATAAGAAAGGAATACTATGTGCTTGCGATAATCACGCTCAATACAATAGTAAGGCATGTCAATATGCGATATGTCGCACCGCTGCCCAGGTGTCGTTACGGTATTTCTCGGGAATATATTCTCCCGTATTTAATAGTGAATGGTAACGTGGTAAAATCCGCCTCGACACTGGCAACGCGCGACATGGGAGACTTCACTAACACGCCACATGTACTTAGAACTGGGAACTGGAAGAAGTGAAAAAATAATATGGCTTTTCTAGACTTTAATTACAAAATAGTATTTACAAAAATCTACAAATAACTCTGAGGTAATTCCCACCTCATTTCACTTCACGTGCAAATGTGCCAAAAAACCGCACATACACGTCTACTCTTAAGTCACTTGAATACTAACACTATTTTAATAAAGCAAAGCCAGTCTTGTAAAAATCACTAGTGCTGTTATATATATATAGCACTCTTTACTCACTCATATATATGAATTCACTGTTACATCAGTATAAGAAAAACACATTTAAACATTTAAATTTTAACTCCTTCCGTTTCTAACTAGGAGTCCTTGTACTAGTCCCAGACAACAGACAAATAAAATAGCACTGCTAGTCGGTTGTACCCGCGGTTACACAAGCATGTACTTTTTCACTTACTACCAGTAGTGCTCTCATTGCTGACTCCCTGGAACTTTACTTCTTGGCTACACAGCAACGTCTCTGCACCAGGCTACGTCGGGCTGCGTCCACCTGCCTCGCTATTCACTAGGGCTCTCCTCCAGGCTCTAGTCTGAACTGAGGTCTCTAGCCCTATCTGGCCTCAGAAAGTTGCCGATGTTCGCTAGCGGGTCATGTGGTTGCGAGGTGGGTGATAACTTCACCCACTCATCCAACGCCGTCACCCACATCTCACCCGCTTCACCCGTTGCCGAGCCGGAGCAGATCTGCAGACTCAGCGCACGCTCCCACGATCGGATAACGCCCAACCAGCAGTCTTGTGCATAAACAAATTGACCAATCACCACCTGCACCACTCCTCTCTCTCTATCTCTTCTCTCCTCCTTCCTCCAGTTATCTCTTTCTCTCAACCTCTCTTCCTTATTCCATCTCCCTATTGCCCACAGCTGTACACAGAATCCATCGAACCCCTACTCTTTCCCCCCTGTCCGCGTTTCATCCTAAACTCACGTCCGGCAGGCGGTGTCACCTGCACACCTGTCACAGCTGCGTGTCCTCTTACACCTGCCCGAGGGGATGCATGTCGGCTTCCCGACATTTCTCCCCCCAAAGATGAAGTCACACGTCCTCGTCGTGAGTTGGGTATGGCGGGGTTCTGTGCACGTCGACGTCTGAGTATGGGCTCAAGTCTGCAACATGTACACCCACAGCCAGTGATGTAACACTTATAAAGGATATATGCGGACAGGAGAACCAGAAAGAGAGCTATCCCAGCATGGACATAGTACCTGAAAAAGATGGAAGAACCGAAGGGTTTGAGAGGTTCAATCAACTGCAACTGACTTTGATATTTAAGGAGGTCATCCAGAAACAGAGGAGTAATGTTAAGGTGAGGTCCTAAAGTGGGTAAGTCCTTTATAGCTGTAAGTTCAGCATGGGTGAGTGAGGTACTGAGGTTTGGGAGATGGGGGTAAACAGTGAGCTTAGTTTCTATAGCAAGAGTTGCATAGGCAGGGAGAGTCAGGGCCTCACTGTGGGCACTACAGCCATCTCCCAAGACCAATTTCCCTACTCCCTTAACAACTTGCACTGTCTTCCGTATGGGGTTCACAGCACACTTCAACGTGAAATACAAAGACTGGGCTGTGGAATAGCACCAGTAATTTCTCAGCTTCACGAAAACTGGACTAAATGAAGTTAGGATCTCTTTTCTACAGAGCCTAGTGGCATTGTCTTTGTTAAGAAAAGAATCACTCTCACAAGATGGGGTCGCTACATGATAGACGGATCCCAAAGGTTCACAGATAACCAAGTCCTGGTGGTTCCTGCAACTGGCGAAATCTTGAAACAGCACATAATGAAGGCGGTCTTCTGTGAGAGCAAGGAAGTTATACTGGTGGAGTACTCTCACGTAGACCTCCGCGGCAGGCACACTGTAAGGAAGTGAGGTGATCCTAAAGATGTCAAATACATCAGAAGGGTCACCCAACACTGGTATTAGTAAGTAAAAGCACACAGCTGACATGTAACCTCGAGGTACAACTTTGATGATGTCACGGTACAGTGCTAGACATTCTGGCCTCGCTGGGAAAAGTAAACCTGGCTCCTTGAGTGATATATTCCCCAATAACTCCAACAAAATTTCGTTAGGGACTATATCTAGACTCAGCCTAGCCTGGAGCATCTCTTGGATACCCAACTTAATTCTAAAATGATCAGCTATGATGTCAGACAGGGCGAGTTGGAGGTTGAACAAAGCCTCATACATCTTCACTTCATTCTCCAACTCTAAGGTCTTCAATGAATACAGCCGTATAACACTGTAAGAAATATTGGCTGCCCTCTGTATCTTCAACAGTGCCGCCTGCATATGCGACACGTCGCGGATTGTTGCATTCAACACCTTGGAATGAACATTTAATACTGCCCTCTCCTTCTCTGACATCGTCTCAAGGCTCCCTAATCTAGCATGGATGTCATCAACCTGTTGCTGAGTAGCTGTTCCAAACAAAACATTGGCAAACTGCCCCAATATGTCGATCGCACCCCGTTTGGAGCGACGATTCCATGGATGATCTGACATGAGATAGTCCATATAATTGCTCAAATCCTGATAGCGAGTATCAAATCCAGCTTGAAATGCATGCACAGTAGTCAGTAATGAAGCAACTAGAGCGCTGCCATTATCCATGTGGCGTATATTCCACAATATGGCATCACTCAAGTCGCGAGCAACATGCAAGGGTTGGAACAGCTCCTCCTTATCAAGTACAACTGGAACTACATAGTTATTGCCTGTAATCGTCAAACGACCCTCAGGTGAAAACACCAATCCCAAGTTGTCAGGTGTCTCCTCTCGTGGTCCTATCGATTCCAATTGGGATGGACTCACCCAAACCCAAGCAATCATCTGCAAGAGATTTGTAAAACTATAACCACAAGTTCACCTGACTATCATTTATTCACTTAGTAAAAACTACATGTCTCCTGTGTTGTCCTCAGTCACTTCAGTCTGTGTTTCTGTCACACCATGTGCCTCTGCTTGTGCAGTCTGATACTCAATAGGTCTATCCATACACAACGGGTAGTCTGGGACACTAGAATGTGACCGCAGATCGTATCTACAAGGTGGTGGGAGGTGAGGTGTGGTATGGTGTGAAGGTGAGGGAAGCTGGCCTTGACACTCGGCGGTGGGTTGCCGCGAACTCACACTCGCCGAGTTCCCAGTTACACCATTACCTGTAGCCTGACTTACTTGTGCAGGAGGCAAACTAAAGTCAATTACAGGCCCTGGGATACTTTCTCCCTCATTCTCCTCACTTGCACCTTCCCCTTCATCCCCAGTCTCTCCACCTTCATGAATAGGATAAGCCATTCTTGCATTACGATTTTGTTTTTTCGTAACACACTCCTCCTTGACCACCTTCACCCTGCCAGTGTGTAAAGTGGTTACTTTCCCTCCTTGTATAGGACGAACCTTGATAACTTCATCATTTACCCGATCAACTACACGATAGGGTCCTGAAAACAAAGGTTGCAATTTCCTTGCCACCCCCCTGGCAGGAACAGTTTTCACGTAGACACGGTCCCCTACCATAAGTGGTTTCATTGCACATCGCTTTGCCCTTCTGTTCTCGTTCTCTGTGCTCGCACGATCGAGAAAGTCCTGGCATCTTTCGAAAACCCTTGTTGCCATGGCGGCGAACAAATTAGGTATATCCTCAAGGTTGTATTTCAAAGATGGGTCCTGCACTACATGATAAGGCACCTGTGGGTCCCTGAGAAACAGCAAGAAGTAAGGAGAATCACGGATAGTCCGATTATATCCAGAGTTATAAGCCATCACCGCAACTGGTGCCATTCTATGCCAGTGATTAGCGTTCTGATCCACCATAGTTCGTATTATTTGCATAACGGTGCCATTTGCCCTCTCCACCAGTCCATTAGAGGATGGGTGATAAGGAGTAATGTTCACATGTTTCATATGCAACAACCGTGCCAATTCCTGAAACACCTTGTTAACAAATTCAGTTCCCCGATCCGTGACTAATTTTTGTGGAGTTCCGTAAATACAAATGACTCGCTCCACAAACACTCTAGCCACCTCTTCGGCAGACTTAGACTTTAATGGTTCCGCGACGAGAAATCGAGTCATCGCATCAATGAAAGTTAAGACGTAATAATGCCCTTCCTCTGATCTATTTAGTGGACCAATCAAATCCATATGACACCTGACCCATGGGGCAGTGACATCGGGGAAACGCAGAAGCGGGCCTGGGGCGTCCCCCGAACGCTTGGAACGTATACACTGGGTACATCGTTTGCAAAATTCCCCGACATCTCTCTCCATCTGAGGCCAGTATGCAAACCTTCTCGCGCGAGTTAAAGTAATCTTGGTTCCACCATGACCAGATAACGGTAAGCAATGGGCAAGTCTAAGTGCAGACTGAACGCTATCTTCTGGGACTACTATTTGGAATACTTCCCCTATGCCAAATGACCGACTCTCCTTCTTATAGAGCAAACCGTCTGGCAACAAATGAAAGCAGTCTAACTTTGCTGGCAATTTTGGTACCTCCGTAGTCTCATTCCGCAAATAACTCTTTAATCTACCCCAAACTGGGTGTGCATCTTACTGTCGCCTTATCTCAGTGACATCCCAATCTATTGTGTCTATTTCCACAGTGCCTGAACTCACAAGTAATGCAACTTCATCTTCATCACTAGACTGAGTCGTTCTCAACCGGGATAGAGCATCGGCTACGACATTTTGTTGTCCTGGTAAATATTCAACCTTGATGTCATATTCGGCTACCTGAATTTGCCATCTTGCAATCCTCCCTGAGGCCGCATTTACATTAAACAACCAAGTAAGAGGTCGATGATCGGTCTGAATCAATATCTCATAACCCAAGATAAGCGGTCTGTTCACCTTCAACCCATAGACAATGCTCAGCGCTTCCTGCTCTATCGTAGCATAGTTCAACTCTGCCTTGTTTAGAGCACGGCTGAAAAAAGTCAATGGCCGAAGGAACCCTTGATCATCTTTCTGTTGCAAAACTCCGCCAATCGCCGTACCGCTGGCGTCCGCAGTCAACACAAAAGGTCTGTCAAAGCAAGGAAAAGCTAGCAATACATCTTCCGCTAATCTTCGTTTAAGCTCACAAAACGCACGGTGTGCCTCCACACTCCACTCCACGCGCTGCTGTGTATTTTTCACCTCTCTTTTCCCACGAGTAAGTTTCGTGAGTGGTGCCGCTATCTGGGAGAAATTTTCCACAAACCGGCGATAATAATTCACTAATCCCAGGAAACTCTGGAGTTCTTTCAAA